>JAODUH010034529.1:0-21845 GCA_027564835.1 Typhlichthys subterraneus
TGTATATATATATATATATATGAATGATTACATACACTCAATGTTTAATATTATTTGTTGTTTTAAGTAGTGACTTCCTGTAATTTGACTGAATGGTCATTCATTGTGTTTAGCACAGAAAAGAAGTTCCCCAGAAGAGTTCCAGCTGCGGAGTACTGAAGATTTCATAAGGAATGTCTCCTCTGTAAATACACAGAGTAAACACACAGTAAACTCAGACAAGGAACACATCTAGACAAGACAATAAAAAAGATGCTTGTGGCCCTCGATCACCAGAGCAAGCTGTAGCTTCCTATCAGACCGGTAACAGCAAGACATGGGTTGTGAGGGAAAGTTTAAAGTTTATGCCCCACAGGCGGTGAGCCATAGAATGCCCTGCTATGTGAAGTGACAGCTCTTGAGAGAAGATATATGGATGAGGCTGGTAGCCTTGAATCCAGAGAATGAACTGCTCTCTCCCAAAGAGGTAATGTTTGGGACAGATGGCTGCCTGGGTGGGCACTGGGCAGGGTTGGTAGCTATGCTCCCAGGCTTTTTATTCACCCTTGTGCCATGCGGTTCCTTGATGGAGAGCAGTTGGCAGACACTGCAAACAATATGCTGGGCCTTCTTGTTTGAACAGGAGGTGGATATACAACAGACTGCAATGAAGGATGAAGGACAGTTGGGATTTTTGATTCATTACACTGAATAATTTTGTTGTGACAGATATTCCATTACAAAGGCAACACACTAATATGCATATAAGGATGTGTGTGTGTATTGGCAGGACACTCTTCAATTATAAATGTTCAAGTCAATTCAATGGAGAAAATTATTCCTGACAGGCCTCATAGCATGTGATTCATCATGTGATTCTTTTACATCAGACACAGTAACATAAATCTGGTTCACACACGCACACACACAATATATAAAGACCTAGATACCGATATACAATAATGATGGGGACAAGGTTATTATTACATGGTTAGCATAACAGAGAAGTATGCTTCCCTCAGCCTTCATTCCACATCTTAATTGTTTATTTACATACTGTGAAGGCACCCAGAAAGAAAATGTATTTATCAGTGGTTCAAAGAGAGGTTGCAGACCAGATCTTCGCTGGGCGGAGATCACACAGCCAATTGACATATTTTCCCGTCACATTAGCATGCTCAGAATCACTTCTTCACTGCCTCCAAGAATATACGTGAGAACAAAAAAATCTCCCGAGGCCTTTTGGTTGGCCACACTTCAGTCTGATGTAAAGTCTAAGCACATACACGGTAGTAGGCATGCCCTTCTGCAGTCAGTGTTTTTGTTTGACTCTGTCTGTTTGGTCTCAGAATTAAAGTGTATTGGTGATGCAACCCCCTGCTTCATTAGTGACTAAACTGAGCCTGTAGTCTTGACCTTCAAGAGACAGCAGCTGTTAACTGATCTATTACATAGAGTAGAGTAACAATGTTTTGGCTTGATACATGTGCAGACCCTGGTGGGAAAGAACAATAGGGCAAAAGAGTCAAAATGGTCCTGGTGAGAATTCTCTAGGGTCTGGGCCCACATCATATATATTAGTCCAATATATGCAAGTCCATTCTCATCAAAATATGTTTAGTCCAACTGATGGCTACAGGCTGGCCATAGTCCTTGTACAGTGGAGCAACAGTACATGTAGTCAGTAACAATCAAACACAGTGGTGTTAAAACCAGGCAACCCACTCTCTGGATAACGCCTGCAATGATGGGCTCTCTGGTTGGCTGGTGGCCACCACTGTTGCCACGATCAACATTCCCATCAGTGTAGTGTGGTCGTCATGGCAATAGCTATTAATTTTTCAGGGGGTCCTCCGACATTTCCGGAACACATACAGTAGAGGAGGGAAAGAGGAAATGAGAGAGATAGACAAAAAGAAAACAAAGATGGGTGTGCCAGGTGTTATAATAGTTACTTATTATTGGCCATTTTGCATTCCATGTTTACATCTACACTGTATCTACAGGATCTGGGCAGATAATGGTAAAGCAATTTTCAGCAGGCATTTTATTTCATGTCTAATACATTTCATATATCCCTTCTTCGGAGATCAGTGTGTCTCTAGACTTTAGTTTACCTTCCATTTCTCTTTTAGAACTTTAAAGGTTTTTTAAAACATAGCATCAATACCCATTAGCAGATATGTTTAATGTAAAGAGATACAATAGTGGAGTAATGTGACATCACACACTCGTCTGTGTGTGTTGTAAACCATAGTCCTTGTTTTCATAGCCCAGCTATGTTAATGCGTGTGTGTGCACTCACCACACACGTCTGTGTGGCCCGTGGAGCAATTGTTTTGGTGCTGGTGCTCTAGGCCTATATCTATATGACATATTGTAGCATGAAATCATAAAGTCACTTAAATTCACATTGTCAACATTTACACATTTTTTTAGCTTGATTTGAGCATTTAAATTCTTATTTTATTCTAGTCAGGTGTCTTTGATGACAAGTACTGGTATAAATTGTACCCTATAGGTGTAGCACTGGAAGTGGGAATCATTAGGCTTATTCTGCTCACGGTCAGAATGAGTTCCCCCTCCCCTGTTTCGCTCTTGCAGACTTCCCCTCCAGTCTCTCTCTCTCTCTCTCTCTCTCTCACACACACACACACACACACACACACACACGCACTCTCTCTCGCTCTCACTCAAAGAACCAGCGCTCAGTGTCTGTCGCCACATATTGAATTACACCGAGGCATCGGATGAGTTTCTCTGTTAGAGATCAGGTTTAAAACACGCCGTCTGTCCTGCGTTTTGTACACATTTGCTGTTATCTTTGCTACCTCTCCCATCCCCACTTGTCCGTTCCTACGTGACATATATAGTTACAATAGTCTTCAATCGACTTTCTCTGGAACTTTGTTGCCCGGCCGCAAGGCTGGCGTAGGGAGGAGGGAGGAGAGCAAGTTTGAACGGAATTTAAAAATTTCACTTTAATATTTGGGACCAGGGACGACTTTCAAGGTAAGCAAAAGCTGCTGAAGGTTAACATTAATATAGCATACGTTATGTTTTTTCACCCGTCATTGTGGAAAGCATTTTTTCAAGACGAAGACACCTGATCGAGTCATTACTTTTTTCTTCGCATCCCAACTTACTCTCCCTTTCGCCCTCTCTCTTCCAGAGACGCGCGCTAACCTCCTCCTCGGTCCACTTTGTTCTCGCTGCTTTTTGCCTGGCGAAGAAGTGTTTATTGTTTGTATGTTTGCGCTCTATCTCTGTCTGAAAGATGTGGTAGCATCTGAGCACTAGTTTACCCGGACTACTTGTAGTCTCTTCTGACCCAGCGGTACGCGGACAGTTGAGACATGCACCGCACCACTGTCTATTATAGTGCCTCTTTCGTTCATGGCATTATAGGCTCGTCAATACACGGTAACTGAACCACACCGTATGTAGGTAGGCTATAGCCTAGAATGATTAGGCTACACTGTGTCTCAGTAGGTTATGTACAGCATAGGTGGATGTTAATACAATATTTGTATTATTTTTATACAATGGCCATGAATGTTTGCCTCTTCACATATTGAAACTGCGCGTTATTTTTGAATTAACTTAATGAATGGTAGGCTACTAGCTCAGGACCAGGACTGGATTATTCTTTCAGTCAGGCTTGGGTTATATTAACTGAGAATGAATTGGGGATTCGCTGTGTGTGTAAGACCAATGGTGTAATGGAAGGGGGAATGGTTTGTGAGACAGGCTGATGAAGCTGTCCAGCTGTCCAAAGAAGACCCACTTAAATACTTCTCTATAAAGAAGTACCACCATGAGCCTCCTCAGATTCTGTATGCACATAGCTTTTTGGTATTTTTAGAAGTGCAATGAAATATGTAATTGTTATGCTCCAAATCCAAACATATACTATTATTACGCTTTGCTGAAGCTGGTAGAAAATCAGAATAATTGAGTTGAGATGCTGAGGCGTCACCAAGGTGTCATGCCCATGAGCTATTTCATACTCCCTAACATACATCTGCTATGCTTGTCTGAGCTTTACATAGCCTCATTCAGTGACACCCCAAAATATAATTTACTGTTGTCTACTTTACAGTCAGGTGCGCTGCAAGCATACTGTAGGCGGGTGGACCCTCTCATTTACATGACAGTTATATTCTAATATTCTCTATTCTCTCTATATTCCTGCAATGGAAATAACCATCAGGTTACAGTAGTTATACATGGAGGAGCATGATGCATTTACTGTACATATGGCCACAATGGTTTCTCCTGTTAGAGTTAGACAGCAGCCTGCCCCTCCTGTCTCTTAAGAAACTGACTCATGCTGGTAAACTGATGCATGGGGAACTACCGCCCCATTCAGTACATTGAATGGTAAATTGGTGGTAAACTGAATGGAGAAGGGATGTGGCCGTTTAAAAGACCTATATGCTCTGATGTTCTTTGTTGTAGGCCTACAGTTTATGTAACGCCATGACCTGCACAATCAGTTTAAAAAGAGATTGAGCCATTCAGTCAGGAATGGCTGCTACTGAAAGTGTATACTGTGAATATCATGGTCTATATACAACTATAGCAAATAAGCCTAAACAAAAATGTCAGTAAGCTATACGCCAGATAATTTTTAATGAAACAAGGTGAAAGTAAAGTGCACAGTAACCTTATTTCCTCCAAATACATTTAGAGGACTTCTCTAATCACGGTCAACAATGTCCTTTAACTCTTTAGAGATTAAAAAGTATAATGCATTATACACTTGGAAATCGTGCTAATGCTCATAAATGTTTGAGTACATCTCTTCACAACATCCAGCAGAACAAAAGAGCATGTCCACAATGCACATCCAACATAATAAATTACACATTAAATGACACACGGGGAGGGGTGGGGGGGGGCACTGCCTGCATTTGGTATACTTTCACTGAACTGTGGTATTGAATTTAATGTACCAATGAAATAAATGAACATTGATCAGTTGGTAACAGTTAACTGATCCGTCTTGCTACATTCAAGCCAGGGTTCAGTTCTGTTGGCCTGCTAGAACACCTCCACCCTCCAAGTCTCCAGAGAGCATGGCCCTTTTTCCTGTTCCTTGTTTATCTCCTCACAGTCCAGCAGGATGGGAGGGGAGCCACTGGTGTGTGTGTGTGTGTGTGTGTGTGTGTGTGTGTTGCTAGAGCGATTATGTGTGTGATCAGCCATGATCAAAGTGAACGTCTGAACATCTGAGTCCAATCACTCCATCAATCCCCGCAGGACGCGAAGGAGGGAGAGAGAAAGGAGGAGCAGTGAAAGTAAGTGTACAGGCATAAAAGAGGGAGGTGTACAGACAGAGGAGAGCAGCAGTCAGGTGGAAGACAATCTCCAGTGATTACACATCTTTATTTTTTCTCTCTGCCGCCCTAAGGCCTATTCTTCCTATGACGTCTCTTGGGTTTTTCTCTCCCACTCCCGTGAATCACATCTGCTGGGAAGAAGTTGATCTTTTATCTTGGCAGGGAGTCTGCCATTTTATCTTGGGTTTCTCATTGGATATTGTGATGTTATGCCTGGGCAGTGTGACAGAAGATTGGTGCTGCCATTTGAGACTAAATGGGCTTAAAGCTGCTTTACTGCTACCTTCAAAGCCTTTGTCTTTGGGCTTGTCACTTGTATTGTTGCATAGGCTAACACCATGCTTGTTTTGCAAGTTCAGCTGCTTTATACGTCTAGGAAGTCTAGGCTAGCCAGTGGGCTAGTAGGGTAGCTCGGTTAATTGCCTGACAGGACGTCGTAACTTTAGTTGTTGGGGGAAGGAAATAAAGGCTGGAAATCACAAAAATTGCTAACTTAACTATAAAACAAAATAAAAATAATTTAGACGATTCAGAGAAGATATTAGACACAGACACGTAATCAGCAGCAGGTTTCTAAAATGCCTAAAAGTCCTAAAAGATCTAGAGATTGGCCGTCATTTGTTTTGCAACTTAACTTGAACCAAACCACTCAAACTAATCCATACATCAATGACAACATTTAAATATTTCCTTATATTTATATATAGCCCATGTTAGGGTGTGTTTTACAGCGTTAGGAAAGAAATGTTCAAGCCTGATGGTTCCTTATACACAAAACGTGATTCCCAGTCTCTTCCTCAGTCACAGTGAGGAATACATCTTAATTTAACACTTGGATTGGTACTCGGTATCGGGACTGAAAGAATTGTATTGTGCCATCCTTTATATTAACAACTTGAACTTGTGGTTCAACGCACATGTGTTTGAGTAGAAGGAAAGCAAAGCAGTCGTAGCCTCACGTCAGCACACTACGTGCTAGAGGGGGCGGGGCGAGCGTGTTGGATGTAAAGCAAGTCAATGAAATCTACTGTAATCTGATTAATACTGAGTAAAACTGCATACAGTAATATGGTGTATTCCACATAATGTGGTATTTACACCTAAGCTTGTCAAACACATTGCACTGAGACCTCAAGGAACTGTGTCAACACGTGAGAAGGGGCATGTCCACTTTATTAAGAGACAGTTTGTCTGTCTGTAGTTGTCAGATGACCTATACAGGCAATACAAAGATTATGAGACTCTAGTATTTTCCTCAATAATTGAAGTGTATGCACATGCAGGCAATGAATAAATACTTTTTGACCATCATGGGTCTAAAGGTTCGAGAACCACTCCTTTAAATGACCTCAAATACTTCCTTAATGGACAAGTAACTGAGGAAGAGTGTCTTGTCATTTCACGTCCTCTGACATGCTCCTCCACTCAGCAAGTCAACCGCTAATCTCCCACTGTCATTCCTATATCCCAGCAGTCCCCATGAGTTCTGTTGTTACGTTTCAACTCAGTACTGGACGTCCCTTTTCTGTCATCGCTCCAACTGTCATCCCCATGCGCCGCTGTCCAGACCAGAGGCATTATTTATATTTTTAGATATTATGTTGGATCATGGGGCACAAAGTTTAATTTAAAATCTACCGGTGCAGTAAGTATTTGTTTTAATTACTATTATAAGGGTCTGACAAATGCAGCTGTGCATAAAGGCTATGAGGAGAGGAACATATTTTCTAATATGAATGCAAACATAACATTTTTAGGTCAGGAGGTTATCTTTCTGCCAAACTGTGCTCATTAACCAAATGGTTTGGGACCTGATTATCTGCTGAATATCTCCTTAATCAAAGAACCTAAATATGCACTCCACTGGTATCAGCACATAGCATAATTGATGTAATGGGCAAAGTTAGTTACTGATTTTAAACAGCCACAGCATCATATTATCTAATAATTATAACTAGCTTTTGGATTTTCTGAATAGTGGGTGTTCATAACTAAAGTTTTAGATTAACTGTGCCGTTATCAGCACAGCCAAATATATCCACACAATAAGCTTTTACCTGTTATATAAACATAATGATAGGGAATTATATACTGTAGAACTAAAATTCCATACATTTTATCTAAAACACAGGCCTATAATATTTTAAGTTAACATAAACATTGTTTTCTGTTTTATATATCTATACAGTAAGCACATTCATAGATGCAGTAGGCATTATGCAAGTGTAATTCCAAAGATTTCAGACAAAAAATAATGTCTAAGCCAAGAGAGCAGAACATCCATGTACATTGACCTAATTGTGTTCACCTGTCTTGTCTCCAGGTGTTTCACATTTTCCTCTCGTTATCCCTTGTTTATATAAGACATATTTAAATGTATAGTCCACTATTGCAAGATAATTGTAAGTTAAATACAAATTCACCAAATATCTCCTCGCATTTTGCTATTTTACCATTCTCTGTGAATGTTGAAAGAAATAATCTGTTACTTCAGTAACATAAACAAAATGGCTAACACAGCTCACGACAGCAAAGTCATAGTACTACCAGAGTACTACGCTTTGCTTCACAATGTGTTTCAATGTTTAAGGTAGAGCTGCGAAGGGATATTGAGCTGGAAGTTAGGCGGAAGACTGCAGAACGATAATATTTTGATTTGAGCTTGTAGTTAGCAAGAATGACCATACCTTTAATAAGTGTCCCATCATTATTCACATTACCTGCATTTGCCTGTTGATTCCAGTTTGCCATGGCTTCCTGATTACACTCACAGCGAATCACAGTGGGCCCTGTCAATGCGGCACAAAGCAGGAACGCAAGTGTCTTGTACATTATGCTTGTTATACATACAAGGATGTGCAGGAGTGCACAAACATGCAGAGAAATGCAAATTACAAGAATGCAATGTGAACTATGATTAGTGTTGGGCCTACATCAACATATTTTAGGGATCTTGCTATTACCTAGATGGTCTGCTCCAGCACTTTCACAAACCCGCTGGTATAATAGCAATCTGCCTATGATGCAAGCGTGCCTGGATTTTTAAAGCAAATGGGAGATGACACTCGGATTGATTTATCCAAAACACACCCATGAATAATGAAGACAGTAAGTACAGCCCTTTTGAACCATGCGCTTGGCGCAAAGACATGGATTTGGACACGCCCTAAATGCAGTTTGCGCCTTGCGCTTTAGACCGCGTGCTTAGATTGTTAAAATAGGGCACAGTAACTCTGTGATTTGAACTCATGCCAGCTGTGTTTGGATTATGTGTCTGCCACTGTTAACACCCCGACTTCCCATATTTTAATTATGCCTGCTTTTTTTGGTAATACTGACTCTATATGCTTCGTGTATATGTCTGCACTGTCTCACGTATGCCACTGTGAAACTTTTAGTGATCTTTTCTGCATCAACTCAAGCCTCCTCTTGAGCTGCTCCCCCACTTTTTGATCAGCCAGCTTCAGTGTCCCTTAATAAAGCAATGGTTTTCGTAATGTTTTTAGAGCGGCCAGAAGATCCATATGCTTTATTTGGACATGCACTCATTGAGTTCAAACCAATCTAACAATGAAATGCTGATTTCTTCTGAGTTTCTTCCTTCATTCTGGACAAATCATGAAGAGCATCTCCTCAATGAGTCAAAAGTGTATACATTAGCAGCAGCGTTACAGTAGCAGTGTTGGTTATTTAAGATGATTCTTTGTGTTCAACAGCCTTGTGCTGGATCTCAGGGATATTTTGATTCTGTGTGATCTGTACAGAAATAGTGTAGAGTATAAACAGCTATAATGAAGAATACTGTATACTGTGTACATACTGCTCAGATCTTTCAGCTGTTTGCTTCCCCACCCTGTCCCTTGAGATAGGGCTGCAGATACAGTATTAGTGTATAGACGTCTAGATGGCCATGAACACAGATTCAATCAAATAAACATTGAAAACATTATGCTCATATTATAGACATAGGTCCCAACAGCAATTTACTCTACTTGGCCTCAGTGCCAGCACTTAGCAATTACCCTTGTGGCAAGGAAATGTCATAATATAATGTCTCTCCTTCCTTCTCCGTTGTCTTCCCTGCCAGACCAGGGAGTTAGGTGGTGCATGGCATAAATGTCCCAGGTAAGACGATGTTCTCGCCTGAATGTTTGGCTAAAATAGTAGGCTCATATTTCGCTTGTATTTCCGAGGGTCTACCTTGCTGCTGGCTGCACGCAAATGCCCTGTCAATGGACAGCTTGAGCAGATTGTTCCATTAGTGAGCCACATGGGCCCTTAAAAAGGGCAGGTTTAATTGCTTAAAGGTCTTGACTATTTATCTGAAGCATATATTTGTGAATTAGTGGGTTCAGTTCACCAAAACCCATTAAAACGCTAGACAAATAGGTACAGTTTTTGCATCTCAATATTGTATGGTAGCATGGATTCACATATTTGTTAAGTGCTATAGTTATTCAATCAGTTATCCTCCCCCTTTAAAGAGCCATATTAGTTATCTCATTCAGTTGCATCGCTTGTTCACACCCATCCTTCAACCACTAGCTCTGGCAGCGACTGACTGGTCACTTTTCTTCCAGCTAATCCATATAGGTTATTCTCTGTGCTGCAGCTAATGTCATCCTGAATATATAGTATAGTCCCCCACCCCTCATCTCATATAGGCCTGTTGCCACGGCAAACGTGTCATATGAGTGCTCTCCTGTTTGTAACAGATTGATTGTGAGCTGGATCATGTTTCTTTTTATATTGAAGTTGTTTAATCTGGGCCCAGATAGATGCCTTTTAATGCATATGACATGAGTAGTTTAAAGAAAAGAACGCACACACACTATGAATGGTGTGTGTGCGTGTGTGTGTGCCTTAAGGGATGGGAAGTAGTCTATAAACCAAATTAAGAAAAGCATTTATGAAAATCAACATGCAAATAAACATGCAAAGCAATATGAGTGGACCAGGATGAGATGTCTTCACCTCCATGACCATCAACTTACTGTCAGAGTAGTTTCAGTGTTTCTAGGGTACACGCACAGAGGACCACGTTTTCATGGTAACAATACCAGGAAAGTTATAGACTTGAAGAAGGAATTTCAGAGTTAACTTGACAAGTATGTCTAAGTTAACTCTGAAATTCCTTTGGTCCTTTAAGACAAAACGGCTTGTAGTCATTTTGTCTTATCATTTCCAGTTGCTAAAACGTTAAAAGGTTGTTTTATTCTGGTATATGTGCTAGCTTATTAGTATGATAATTAGAACATCAGTTAGTATCATACAATATGTTTGGTACGAGGCTTACTGAAAACCAGTAATTGATATGTAATATAGTCTATTATTCTGGTATTCAGAGGAACAACAAGGTCAAATGTGCGTTTGTGGTAATGCTAAGAGTAACACATCTCACTGCATTAGCACGCGATGATTAGGAAAGAGCACAAGCCTTCAATCAGGCTTTTCAAACTAAATAATATCTGTAGAAGTTCTCACTGTTTAACTTTGCATGCTGATTTACTGGCAGGGATGTTCAAGGTAACAGGTCAAATGAATAAAAGAGGGATGTTAATTGTTAATGTCGTTTGCTCAAAGTATAAATGTACTGGGGTAGCTGACAGTTTATAGAACACAAATGATGAAACACATTGACCCACTTTTCCTAAACACCAAAATGAACATGCATACTGTTTTTTTGTTGTTGCGGTATCAAGGTTTTGTCAGATTGTGGTAGCTTGAATGTGATAATCAATTATTCAAATGTACAGTTGGCACACGCTGATCATGTATATTACGTAACTGGATTAGAATGCACACATAGCAAATGGCATGGGAACACCATTATGAGCATTCTCGCAAGGTACAGCAATATATGACTAACTAGATATAATGTCAAAGCTTTAGCATATTCCGAGCCATAGATCCCACTTTAGCATGACAGGAAATCAGACTAGCCAAGGGCTGGGAAGATGACAGGGATTCCTGCAGATAATGAACTGGAGGCCCTTAAAGAAGCCAATTAGCCCAAATAAGCCACTGTTTTTGGCAGCCCTTGGTACGCGTAGGCTGTAACACTGGACGGTGGGGGCAGGACCCAAATGCATGACAAGCAGGTAGAACTCAAATCAACAAAGGCTTATTCCAAAAGGCAGGAACACGGGGAAACAGCATTCACATGAAACAATGACCGACAACAGACTGGGGCGCACACTGGGGATTATAAACACAAAGACAAGACCGTCCATAGGACAACAGCAACGAGGAACAGGTGCAACACATTAGACCTGATTAAGCAGACACAGGTGGAAATAACGGGACTGGGCACACAGGGCAGGGAGTGAGAGAACCACCTGAAACACCAGACTAGCACAGGACGGGGATCACGAGACATTACATAGCCGCTATAATGCTAAAAGCATAAACCAAATGTGTGCACGTACATTACAACAAGCACACTTGATTTCATCATGTTTAATTCCACGCTGGGTCCCTGCACATTTGTCTGTCTAATGTTGTGTGCACACACACACACACACACACACACACACCTCCCTGACCGAATGAGTGGCTCTAGGAGACAATTGCTAGGTCCCTGGTGTCTTGCGTGATGGATATTGATCAAGTACAATGGCTGCATGGGTTGCTTTCTCAACAGGGAAGGCTCATTACTCTTATGTTGGTGCCATCCAAGCCACAGGCAGTAAGGCAAGGTGACATGGAGAAAGAGACACTTTTATTTGGCAAACATGTCCCTTTAGCCATTTGGTATCGTGTGACATTCTCTGCTGGCAGTAGAACAGGAGAATTTAGTTTAGTTTAGTAAATCTCTAATATCTTTCTGTCTCTTAGCTTCTCTACAATGCTTGGACAGTCTGGTCATCTCGTCTTTCTCCACCTCAAACTTGCATGTCTTTTTTGTCCATCTTACTTGAGAATAGTGAAAATCAAATATCACAAATACATGTTTAATGTAGGCGTACTGTATGCCTTTTAAAAAGCCATTTGGGTATTTTGTTCAATGCTACTCTATAACAATTGACAATTGAAATAATTACCAAGCCTAATTTTCATTAGACTTTATAATCTGTGGTGGTTTTGTCAAATGTTTATGGAGGTGCCCTCTTAATAGAATGCAATAATTGTGTGTACATAAGAGCCTATCAGATTAGGGCTGGTAATTGCATTCATTTTAATGTCTGTTCTGCAGATTCATTTGCAGAATGGCTCATGGCTTGGCTTCGATCAAGATGCAGGAACTAATTTGATGCAGAAGAAAACCAATTTCACACTATGAAGTGCAGAGAATAAAGTGAACATAAACTATCAACAGACGACGCTGGAAAAATAGGCATGTAATATAACACATGAAATACAAATATTCCCTTGAACTGTCCTACTGTGTCAACAAATTAATACGACATGATAATACCTCAGGATTTATAAGAAATCACTGTGCCAGGGAGAAGATACAGCAGTGACATCACATAGTATCCTCCAAAATATGGCTAATGTTCAAATTACTGTATGTTAATCCACCGTTAATAGAGGTGATACACATTTGATGTGTTTACTATCTCAGATAAAATAGTCTGTCGCCCATAGGCGTAATTAAATAATAAAATTGTTTTCCAATGCAGCAAAGGTTTTCAGGGATTTTGGGTGTGAGCAAAAGCTAAATAAATAAACACATTATTTCGATTCATAACACAAATATATATATAGCATCTCCTTTGAATAGCATCACATGCGTTATATACTGGCTGTGTACGCTGAGAAACTTGCAATCTTCTTCTCCAGCATTTCAGACAAAAATGGCTACAGTGATTTAATAATGTCATTATTAGTCTGGTATCATATTGTATAAACGTGGTGCCCTTTAACAGCATAGACCCTCACTGACATTTACTACCTTGTAACCCTCCCATGAGCTTCAAACATTCTAGAAAAGCATCAGATAAAATATGACATTGCCGTTACAGCAGAAGGGTATCTGTGAATGGAAAGAACATATGCCAACTCAATAAATATCACCACTAGATCACAATTCTGATATTTCCGGTATGTCTTTATGGAAAACATTTTTTATTCATCAGCAAAGTTTGAATTTCCTTTTTAGATTATAAAAAATGTTTTAAGCAAACTTAAATTTACATCTCTTACAGACTAAGCTGATGAGCATTTGCATTTATGTGTCAGTGGGAAATCCTATCTCTCACCAAGCATCCTGTTAAACCCACTGCCTTAAGTTTTCTTGTACTGAACAGCACACCGACCATCTCCATGGTAACCGTTCTGTGCATGACTTCTGTTGATGTTCACTTAACTTCTCCGTGAGAAGTAGTGCTACCTGTTGCTCTATTCTATGCTCCAGTCAGATTGTGTCCTACCACACTGTAGACTAGCCTAATATTTGGATAGTGTCTGATATTCATGCCCAGTGTATTATGATCAATATATGAAACTGATTATCAAGGCAAGTTGCAACTAGCCTTGTGATACCATACTGATCTCACACGCTACAAATGGATGTAATTGCGAGTATCAGCCTTCTTTGTCATAAAGGCAATGCTAAAACATTTCAATCAAACTTCCTTACATTGGACTTTCTACCTATATCTTATCGTGTTTAAAATCAGCTAGAGCACAGGTGGGAGACGAAACCTACAATGTATTGTACGCTGTTTTCGCCATCTGTGGAATATCTTCAGCTGGCCGCTGATTGGCCTGCAGCTTGGGGCAACATTTTAAGAGATCAGGATGGTCTCAGAAGGCTGGGTTGTAAACAGTAGCAGCTGTAGGTTCTTTCTCTGCCTCTAACTGCAATCCAAAAACAAGTTTGTCTAATTTAACAGAAAAAAATATAAATATTAGCTTTTTTGCTGTACACCATTATTGCCAAGAAACGCGTGGGCGTGCACTTGATTCATTGTTATGAAATATCACTCGTTGAGAAATATTAAATAAATAACCAATGGTTTTTGCAATAGAGATACATTTGATGAAAAGAGGATAGGAAAAGGAGGGTGGCCTATTACGCTCCATTTAGACACTTCTGAATTTGGCGATATTCCTCTGTGTGTTGGCCTTGTTACAACATCTCATCCAGAAACACACGAGCAATTTGTATATGAGGGAGGGAGGACACTGCTCATCGCTTGATGAGTCAGGGGACAGAAGAAACAAATGAGGTAAAAAGTAGTGTGGGTCTATTTGGATGGGCTCTGTTAGTCAGTCTGATTTCACACTGGTGAAACACAGCGACGGAGGTCAACAAGCAACAATAAAAAATACAACATAAAAGGTTTCTGTAAAGTAATGTGGGACTGTTCAGGTGCCGGTGGGTGCAGTTTGAACAGCTAGTGAAGTTGTCCAAACTCCAGTTTGTTTGTAATGGTAGAATAAGTTAATGGGGTTTACAATATTTTAAACATTAATATACAGTAGCAACAAACACATTTTCTGTGTAAAGCTGTAGTGGAGTAATACAATCTCAGCAGACATCCTGAGCAGAAAATGGCATCACACTCCCTGTGTTTTAAGCTCTGCTCCTCTGGTGTGGCAGAAAGGTATAGAGCCACTATAAATGAAATAAAATTAAAAAGTAATGCTGTATATAATAATTGATTGTGGTGGTCAGAGCATTGGCCCTGTTAGCTCGACTCAGACTCGTAGTCCCACATGTGTGTTCTTGTCACTGAGATATTAATGCCTCCCCTATGTCTCCCCTAAAGGGTCTTAACCTTCCTGTCACTGGGATACTATACTGCCTATTGTAAATTATACCACACAAGCGTCTGGAGTGTATTGTGACAGAATGCCATTCTCATGTGTGAAGTTTAAATTGCTCATGATAATAATACTATAAAGAAAAATCCCTTGATTTGAAAGTGCCTGTTTGATGCTTTGATCTATTGCAATATTGTAATAAAAAACAATTTTTTTTTTGGCTGTAATAATGAACTTACAATACTGCATTTTCTGCATTAAATGTAGTACATTAGCAGTTAGTAACTACAGCATTAGTAACACCGCTTCCGCTACCCTTTGTCAGGGTATAGAGTGGCAGACAGTGCTGGTTCAACCTGCAGACCCTCTCTCTTCCATGGCTGGAAGCCCTTCTGTATCCCTGTGGAATCAGGCTTTTTGGCCACCAGGTCTATAGTACTGGCATCATTATGAAATAGAATCAGGCTTTCTCCATTAGAAGTTGAGTATGCATACGTTCCCTGTCAAGACTATGACCTTAAATGTGACCTTGTTCTAGTTTTATCAGCAGAAGAGAATATGATATAGGTGTACGGCATTGCCGCCACTGTTGAAACTATACAAACGATGGACGTCATCACACTTCTTAGCAAAAACAAAGATTAGAGCAATAGTCGGGTGGGAGCCAAGATATTATATTGCACCCAGAGAGGATCATTTGTAAATCAAAGAAATATGTTCCATATTTAATACCCAAAGCATGTATTTACAGACCCAAGGCCTTTTCGCCTGCACATCTATTGACTTGCCCATGGCTACATGCTCATTTGAGGTGTGGTGCAAGGTGTGCTTGTACAATGGTGCTGCTCACAGACATTGTGTGTGACAGCTCATGTATCACATAGGGAACAGGAGAGTACCCCATGTGTTGCCTGATGTCTCTCATAGATTCACCTGAGACCTGAAGTTACATAGGGCATTACACCGCTTAATCACTTCAGCTTGTAAAGAAAATAACAGAAGTGTTACATGTAAGTATACATTTAAAGATGCAAACATCCAATGTATATATTACTTCCATTTCAGTAAAACTGAATATTATTGTTTATTTATTTAAAGGGAACAGAAAGCTACTGCAAGCTAAATGTAAGATAATGCACTTTTTGTCAAGTTCAACAAATATCTCCTCACATTTCTCTAGCTTACTGCTCTCTGTGTGTGTCAAAAAATAATTGAATGCTTCTACACAGCCCTGGTTCTGTAAATAGAAACATATACAAAGCGACGAACACCGCTCGTATCAACAAAGCCGTAGCACGCTTTGCTTCACAATGCATTTCTATGTGTAATGCGGCCGCGGAGCGATACTGTTTTGATTTGAGTTAGCAAGAATGACTGACATATACCTTTAAAGAACATATGAAGGTTTTGGCAGTAGGTATTGTTCCAGACAGTGCCTCATCTTACTTGTTGAATCCAATGGAGGAAGTGCCAGATGTTTAATCCAGTAGCAGTTAGTTAGTTCTCATTTAGATAATATTCATACAAGTTGATGTTAACCGTCAACTACTGATGTCTTCCTCTGCTTCTCTCAGTCCCTGTCTGTGTCTATATACTGTTAGTTTAGTCATGTGGCTGTTACCACGGTAACATGGCCTTAGCCAACACGAGTATCATTAACAAGAAATAAAGTGACAAACTAACAGAAAAAACTGTGTTAATAGAATATACTGTATGTAAAACACCTATGGCTACATAGTCATCATTACATAGTAGCGTTAAAACAGTTGGTTTCCCACACTAGCTCTGTAGCCTTTTGATTTTGAATATCGAGGGGTGAGAACCAGCAGGGTGGAAGTGACATTTTGGGTGAAACAGAGATGTATATATCAAATGAAAGCTCTTGATGAGCTCTTTCTACTGCCAAAAGGGCACACGTGAATTCTTAATCAAATTCATTAAAAACCAAAAGACTTAAATACTGAACATACTAAGCCATGGTGCCAAAAGTGATGGTTGCTGAAAATGGGCTTCTGATAGATATTCCATTATAAAAACTATTTTCCAGGTACAGAATTATTTCTTTTATATACTAACAATGTCTGCCTTGTATTTTTGAGCAATTTTATGTTATTTTATTGAACAAAATGTTCTTGTTTTCTGAGTGACTCCAAACTTTTTAAGTAATTTTATGTCCATTAAACATGATCTGCTTTATAGTATATGCTGCACAGATACGTTTGTGCACGTCAGAAACTACATTACTATAGTGGGTTACCGTGTAAAAGAGACATTATCCAGTAACAGCTCACATTGTTATTTCTTGATGCGACCGTAACTGACCCATCTGCTTGGGTGTGTGTGTCATCTGCATTAGCAAGACCCTGTAGAAGACACAAATACAGTAATTCATCATTCCGGGTCAGCCTGGGTCTCCTCCTGGCAGGCAGTTTGTCTTTTCTATTATATGCTATGCATCTGCCCTTTCAGTTTATATGGCCCACTCATTTACATACCATGTGTATAATTTGTGAATATTGAATTTGAACAACTGGTTTTGAATGATTGCTTGAAAGTCTCCCAGAATATTGAGGCCACCATTCTGTCCCTCCTTGCCTCTCGCTGTATTGACATTATTGTGAAATCCACACCACTTGCAGCCGGAGAGAAAGCAGGAGCAGAGCTCTCACTAAAACAGTAGCATGCGCGTCACATAATCGATCCTAAGCCTGCCACGCAGTTCTTGGAGACACATGGCATCTCCCGAAAATAAAGCCTGCATTACGAAGTGCAGAGTTTACCGGCGTGGCAAATCATGTTGTTCCCCCGCGAGTGTGACTGCTGAGTCAAGGCAAACAGAACATTGCCAAGAGAGTGAATGGCCGTGTAATTAGCTATCACTCCCTTAAAGTCAGGCTTTTGAGCATGAGGGAAGAATAATGGCCGATATAGTGTCAGACTTCTATAAGAAGTCTTTGAGCTGTGTGCTTTTCTTAGGAACTTCCTGCTTACAATGGCTGCTAGTTGGTGATTGAAGGAAGATGCATTTTGAAACACCACATGGTGGTAATGTGCAATTCAATCACGCCTAAATTTGTCCACGTGCATGTGCACTCTCTCTCACACACACACATGCACGCGCACACGCATACACACACACACACACACACACACACTTTGTTTGGTGTCCTAATTCACATGAGTGTTGCTGTTGTTTCTGTTTACCACTCATGCCTTCATCAGCCAGAGTGCCATTATACCTCTCACTTCCTCTCCCGCTAACTTCCACCAATCACAGCGGAGGAGAGCACCCGCTGAGCCAATGACAGGGAGGGGAGCGGGGGGAGAGAGAAGACAGGGGCAGAAGTGATTCGAGGAGGTGCTCCAGGAGCTGTTTGAAGGTGCTATGACGTCTGTGACAGGTGAAAGATGTCAGAGGAGGTTGACGTTATCTGGGACCTATCACACCTACAGTACCGTGAGACCCCTATTTAAATGGCCCAAATGAGGCACTGTACTGCCACAGAGCCCCTCAGGGTTCCAAAGAGCCAGTGTTGGCCAGCACATCTCCTGCAGAACCCTGGAAATTAATGGTTGTGAATAGCCAGCTCCATCAACCCACAATGGGTTCTGCCACCCAGATGTAGCACTGATGGTCTGTAACCTCCTCAGCTGTGTGAAGCACAGATGTGGATCCATTCTTACTGTACATTACATGATGTGTTTCACAGTGTTAAGCAGCTATACTGTATGCTCACGATAATGTTGTAAGCAAGCCACCCCTCAATGAGTGAACAGACCAGAGATATACAGTAAGAGGAGGCTGTGTTGAAATTAAAGTTTTGAGGTCAGCGACAAAGACTGAATTAATGCTGTGAACATTGTGTGTGTGCGTGTGTGTGTGTGTGTGTGAGGTGGGGGGATACTGACTTTTTGAGTGAGATGAGGGTGGAAAAGGCACTATCTTTTTTTCTATAGCGAGTAATTATTATGCCAACATCAAAATGACTTCCCGCTCAGACTGTAACATGGAAATGCACTGCTTATGGAGCCACCTTTGTTCAGTGGTGACACAGGTTGTACGTTTCAAGGTCGTAAGAAATAAGCCATCTGAAAGAGTTTGCCCAGGCCACTGGTGATTGGCTGAAGAGATACAGTAGTCTGTATGTTACCTTCCAGTATCCAGGGATACGTTGTTTTGACAAAAGCCTGGCTTCACATTCATGCAGACCTACTACACACATTCACAGATGGGGCCTCTACTGACTTGACTTACACAGTTTAAGGTCTGGAACATTTTATTTTTATGTTCTGTATGCCTTATTTCTAATTGCTTTCTAATGTGACCTTTCTGCACGTGCTGCTACCCCATAGTTTATATGTAATCTTCAACATTTCCCATATTTTATTCTACCATGTCTACAAACTTGAATTAAGCACATTATTTTGTCAGTTAAATTTGACTGTGTCTCATTAGTCGCGATGCTTCACGATTTCTGCTCTTGTAGTCATGTTTACAATCAGATAAGTGATTAGATAGTGATTGAATAAGTCTATGGGGGCCTTGTGTGTGTTTACATTTGTGTCTTGTTTGTGTCATGTTTTTTTTAAATAATGTTTTTTTGCCTCTTGGTCCTAATTTTTACGTTGATTAAAACCGTAGGTGGTGGTTGATCAGAACAGAGCACACTGATTAATCTAGTCCTGGAGAGAGAGAGTGTATGTGCGTGTGTGTGTGTGTGTGTGTGTGTGTGTGTGTGTGTGCACGTGTGTTCAAACCTGACAACACTGCATACCTCTTTTTAAATACAAACTACGACAGGATCTCTAAACCGTCATTGCTCATATTAGCAGTGATCCACCCCCAACAGTTTTCCACTCCAACATGCATGCACACACATTTTTACTTACAATTTTGTCAGTTAAGGCTTTGGTATAGTAAGTATAGTATTATCACTATTATATTACATACATACTGACATTTGTGTGGGATTACATTTGTCACAGTGTTGAATGTCATATTAGAATTGGTCTTTGTCTTTCATTATTAATTAATATGTATAGTGCAGTGGTTTAAAGCATGTTTAATTTGTCATTTGGATGTCCACTATTGATTAAGCATATTGTCTACTAATTACAATAGCTTTATTGCTTTTTTATTGCATATATTAACGTGATTAATTAATGTAATAATAATTTTATAATCGCATAAAGTACAGATAATTTCTAATCTAGTGTGTTATTTTGGTTGGTTGATTAATCTAGTGTGTTGGTTGGGTTGATTGTTTAATCTAGTGTGTTGGTTGGGTTGGTTGATTAATCTAGTGTGTTGGTTGGGTTGATTGTTTAATCTAGTGTGTTGGTTGGGTTGGTTAATGAATCTAGTGTGTTGGTTGGGTTGGTTAATTTAACAGGGCCGATAAGGAATGAAATTAAAGCTGCTGTAAGTAAAAATTGAGAGTTGCAACGAGAGCTATCTTAAGAGAGAGAGAGAGAGCAAGCTTTTGAAAAGCAACAAACCAAAAAACCCACCCCCTCTTCTCCGTTCCTCTGGAGCCCCGCCCAGCTGCGCGTGCATGCGGACTCTGAAGGCTGAGGCTGAAAGCCAGCCGGAGCTCAACCCTTCTGAATGGTTCAACATCGTACAAGTCAACTATGTCCGATTCACAGGTAGGCTACTAAAACACCAATTTCATAATTAGTGTATGTTTTTTATTTTAGACTATTATCAAGTATACTGGCATTTGTAGATAGAATTGTAATTTCACGTGTAAGATTTGTTTACACATTTAATTTACCGATCTGCATGGTACATTTTTGCATACAGCAGTCTGTTTACTTTTCTTTTCATAGCAAGCAAATATACCCATATACCGTTTTTACCGGTATCTACATAGCCTACCGATAATAAAAGTAGACTACCAGTATATTGTTGTTATAACAGTACAGGTGCTTAGTCTACTGTTAGCAGCTAATCATTAGCCGTTAATGGGTAATCTATAGTATAACAATTAGCCTACCGGTAGAGATTTTATTGGCTACAGGTGCCTTACTAGAAACTAATTTACCAGTATCAGTCAGAACTGTGAGCTTTGTGTTTGCATAAGCAGAATGTTATTATACACCAATGGTATACTATGTAAATGTAGGAGTATACGACATATCCAAAAAGTCTAAACATAGTAGGCTACAGTACATTAGATTACATATTTCATACCTGAGACTATACCTGCATAAATAACCAAGGCCTATACAGCTACATTTTCAAAAATATATTTTTTGAAGATGTATGACAGACTTTGTATGTAATATTAGAATATGTAATGTTACAGAGTGTACATAATCAGAGCATGCCAGAGGAAGACGTCATCGTGGCAGCAAAGGGTCATCTGAGAGGGTCATCTGAGAGGGTCATCTGACAGGCGATGAGCGAGGGGCCATGGCTTTTCAAGACTCACCGCAACCAGACAAGCATTTTTCAACACGCTGCATATAGACCATATAATCTGTGGCAGTATAGCTGTTGTGTACAGTGTTATATACATATACCCAGACCCACTTATGTTGGTATTATCTCCAGACGTAGTATAGTAATTTTGACGTCAATTACCTAAAAAAAGTTTGCACATTACAAGCATTTCTAATCAATTAATATATTGTATAATTGCTATACTGTATTACAAGTAGGTAATCATTTAATAAATAATGACATTCTCCCAATGTTATAACAACATTTATTAAAAATATTCAGGTGGACAACTGGAGGTGTTCATTGTGGTAGTATTTACTAAAGAGATCATATCACAATTAGACATTACACAAAAACAT
>JAODUH010034550.1:0-21840 GCA_027564835.1 Typhlichthys subterraneus
CCGCATTAGAGCTGCCCTCGGTGTATCAATCTCTCTCTCTCTCTCTCTCTCTCTCGCTCTCTCGCTCTCTCTCTCTCTCTCTCTCTCTCATGCTCACGCACAAACAGCAAACACACACACACACACACACACACTCACACAAACACATTCATTCATCTCAGGGTCATATATAGTATTACAGTCTAATCTTGTTGCATTCATTATTGTTATCATTCAATAACCAAATCATAAACTTCACTCTAACATATAAAACTATAATCCACTTGCTTCATAGTCCGTAAGTAAGCGTAGAGCTTCTTACGGGCCACTGCAATATATTAAAAATATATTTATTTTCTAAAGCCTTGGTTGCAGGGTTGGTTGCAAACGGCACATCTGATGGAGATATCAAGGTTATTGATGATCTTTTGAGGAAATCTCTTTCCCCATCTTAGGCTCTCATGTCTTAGATAGACCCAACGTTAACAGAATAGAATGCCTTGCTTAAGCCAGCCTCACAGAACATAATCTCAGTGCATGTCAAAGCCAGGGCTTTCAGCTATAGGAGATGCATCAATGGGAGCTTTTAAAACCTCCCTGCTACTCCACTAGCAGAAAGTGCTGCTCAGTGATAAATCTTTTAAGCCAATGTCATAAAGCGCAGTTTCACAGGTGTAGCCCACAGCCCTGCTGCACACAGTGAACTTTGGGAGACAGCTTTCTGTGTGTGTGTGTGTGTGTGTGTGTGTGTGTGTGCATGCGTGTGTGCGTGTGTGTGTTATCATTTCATTCACATGTGCATGTGCTGATGGCTCATGCTACGCTGTGCTTATATAGTTCCCTGCAAACTAAGACATTCTAAAGGACGTGCTTAGCATATAGGCAGAGCTGTTAGTCTCACACATATTATGCAGCGCACACACACACACACACACACGCACACACACACAAACACACACTATGTTGCAATGATGAAGTCCAATTTTATTAGGACACATACAGTACAGTATAACAGTATAATAACAGTAACATAATAACATAACCAATGGTATGCATGCTGCCTGCTCAGTCTGGTAGTATTTTCTAGTAAATGCACAATAACTGCACACACTGTATTATAGTTGTATTTATTCCACTTGCTCACAAGACACAATGCTCATGTCAAGGTCAGTGGGCTGCTGGTGCTGCTGTAGATGTCAGCAGGAGTCAAAGGTACACCCCCAAACCATTAGATAATTAAATAAGTAGAATAATGGCTTTATGCTATGTACATACAGTAGAGGTACACGTGCAGTCATTACATTAATGATAACAGACAAGGGTGTGACAAGATATTCCTTTGAGCAAAGCTTTTCTTTCATCTAGCTTGTAAGAAGGCATAATGTCATGAGTCAGCAATATTGCAGCTACACCAGTATAAGGGAAATTGATTTCTTTTCACCCCCCAGTCCACATCCAGTCAAACGCCCACATTTTAGCCCTTGGTGTGGTCATAACAAGTCAATCGTGGTAACTGAAGTTCTTTTTAGTTGTTTATTTTAACATTTTTTATATATACTTGAACATCCAGTGTTTTCTGCATTACATACGGAAGGGATATGGGAACAGACAATGTGGTCTGCCTGGGTGCATGAGGAGCTTTAAGAGGATTACTTTTGCAATTTTAGAGTCAATGCATTATTCATAATCCTTTGGATGGCTGAGGCCAAATCGAGGAAGGACCTTAGGTCATTAGCAGAAATCTCTGAAATGAGGAGGTAGACGAGGCTGATACAAGGAGGAGGAAGAAGGGCTTTGGAAAAAGGATTGTGGTAGTGGCAGCAGCATGGTCATATGCCAGCATGCATCTATAACCTCTCTCTCTCTCTCTCTCTCTCTCTCTCTCTCGGCCTCCATCGGTAATAATGAATTGAAGACCCTCTGTTCATTCTCTTTGTGAATCGCTACATGCGGTACGTGTGCGCATAGAGAATTGTGTACACATGGAAGAGACTCGCTCTGGATGCGATTACCATTTCAGGGGTGTGAGATTGTTATTTCTGGGTGTGAATGTGATCCCTTGTGATTTGGCTCGCAGCAGCGGAAAGTCGTTTTATCTGTAGATCTGCTTCTGACAAACAACTTATGCTAAAATCAAAGTGTGCACTAAGCTATGTGGCAGAACAAATACCGCTTCCGCAAACTACTGAGATGCTCGAAATTTTTTCAAAAACAACAGTTTCAGAATTCATTTTGTGTGAAGCCATGACGCAGCAATGCGTATTGTACTCGCATATTGAGATTGAGCTATCAAACTAATTTTCTCGTATTTAGCGCCGGATACTTTATAGCAGACAAAGTTGCTACAGATTTTGGTACGCTTGTTTCTTTGGAGTTGATAGAAACAGATAGGAGGAGATAGAACATCTCTGAATTCATTCCACTTTATCAACCGCCATGGCGGTGCTAGGGAGGTCACCGCGGAGAGTCTGCAAGGTGAAAACTCCATGGCAGCACAGCACCCGTAATGCATACAGCATATTGGTTTTCATTATGCGCTTACGGGGTACTATTGTCTGTGTCTCCAACGTGAGGAGCTCTCGCCTGCTGTGAGACACTTTCAACGGGCTGTCTCTGAAAGGTCGGCATCACCGCGTTATTACATTCATTCAGATGTGACAAGGGGGCGCACCACTGGTCAGAATATGGAGCCTCTTATTGTCAGCCACGCACAAACTGATGCATTAGCATGTCTTTTGCCAACACACAAGACACACACACACACGCACTGCCACCTCCCATCCTTTGATATTCTAGCCATGCTTTCAATTGTGGTAGAAATGACAGAAATGCTGTTTGTAATAAATATCCTTACACAAACGATGGGTTCCTGATGCCAGAGATTGATTACACAAAGCTGCTACATCATGAAAGGCTTCCTTATGTTAAGCAACGTGATAAATGATTCATATGACAAATGAACATGATTAAGACGCTTCTTTAGGTGTTTTTTTCAGCAATATTTATGTATACTTGATTTGGAACCTGACAGAAAACGTCCTGTGTGATTTTGCCATCCCAAATTTGAAGACACGTCAAGGGGATAAGCTATGCACGCGCATATATATGTTTTTTATTTTTTTACATAATACTTTTCAGCCTTCTTTTGTGAGATCAAAGCAGTGTATGCTAATACATATCCCATATTCAAAGATGTACATTTGACGGGAAGATGTACATTCTCTTAATAAAGGTCACAGTAGGAGAAGAAATTAGGCCAACAGCTTTCTCCTCCCCCCAAACTTCCCAACCCCCTCCACCCGCCCACACACACACGCACACGCACACACACACACACACACACACTTTCTCCCCCTCTCTCTCTCTCTCTCTCTCTCTCATTCTCTCTCTCTCTCTCTCTTAAATCGAAGTCCCCCCTGCTCTATATATCACAGACGACCACTAACCCCCCCCCCCCCTCCCCCCACTCCCCCTCCCCTCTTAGGAAACATGGTGAGCAAGGAGGACATCACATGTGTGCTTCTCTCCAACTCCGATGAGTCCGACTCCGAGACGGTCCCACAGTCGCACAGCCTGGACGAGCCGGACAGGCAGCAGCAGCAGCAGCAGGTGAAGAAGAGGAACAAGGCACTGCAGGTGCGTTTCAAAGATATCTGCGACGCACAGAACGAGCGGCGGGGACGACGCTCCAGGTCCATTTCCTGCAAGGTGACACACAGGAAGTACATGACCATGCCGGCCAGGCGCGCCATCCCCAACGTGACCAAGAGCACGGGCGTCCAGACGTCGCCGGACCTCACCAAGCACTACAAGACCTTTCCCTTTGAGAGGAAGAGAGGACATACGTTTAAACACGCCGCGTTGGTGGAGGACTACAAAGGGCAAAACAATGGCTTTTTGAGTGACATCAAGGCCCCTGAGGACAGTATGGGGACCACGGGAAAGCCCTCGGGGGGTAAAGGTAAGATCGTGGGCCAGACGAAAGCCCTGCTTCACCACACTGACGACAGCAGTGGCACGGAGGACCTGCTGTCCTCTGCCAACTGTGTGGACGGGCCGTCGTGTTCCGACTCCTCGCGGCTTCCCGACGAGGCCGAGCGCCGTCCGACCAGCCCCGCTCCCAAGGGGAAGGCCGAGCACCAGGTCTGCGGTGCTAGGACCGCACCTAAAGGATTGCCCGCGGGCGAGACGGGCAGCTCTGCTAAGCGCCAGCTGGAAAATTCTGATGACGTTTCTCAGGATACCAGGTCAAAGGGCATGGGCAAGGGCGGGGGATGGAGCAGGGGCAGGGTCGGGGGGGGGCCTGTTGCGTGGAACTCCCTGACCCGGGTGCAGTCGCTGGGGAGCCCGGCGTCCGCATGCTGCAAACGGAAAAAGGCCTCGCCGCTAAACGGGCAGCAGTCGCAGACTCTTCCCCACAGTGCCAAATGCTCTGCGGAGACCCAGGGGCGCTGTCGGACAAGGCACGTGTCAGCCTCTTCCAAGGTCCCACAGGCAGGTGGTGACGGCCAGGGGTTTTCTCTGGGAATGTCAGGAGGCCCCGGCTTGGGGGCCAGCCAGCAGATAATGTCCTCACCACCTGGGGACAAGGATATCAAAGCACAGCTCCAGGCTATGGAGAGCCTCGTCACATCCAGCCAGGAGACTATTAAAGTTCTGCTTGGGGTCATTCAGGAGCTAGAGAAAGGGGAGGCTCACCGCGAAGGGTGAGTGTTGAACCTACTGTTTTACCCTGAGGTGCGTTCAGAGTTGGTGAGCATAGCGAAAGTTTGCAAACATATTTGAGCAGTTTTTCCGTTTGCTTTGTGTTCGTCGCGAACGAACAAAAGCAAACGGTTTGAGGATGTAGCTCTCGGCGAACACACGTTGAAGCTGGACTAAGGCTGACAGTTTAAATCTAATATTTTCAGAATGTTTACACAAATCGTTAAAAATTCAAGTTCAAAGCAAACTTGTTCGCCACTAACATTCGCCACTGTTCGTCTGAACGCACCTCTAGTTTATGAAACCCAGTTGCTTATCCCAAATGGGCAGTCCTGACATTGGAAAAGGAAAATAAAGCTTTTGTTTGTGTAATATGTTCAGCATACTATGCCTAATGGAGAAAAACATAAGAAACTAGTATTTCACAGTATTCTAAATTCTTAATATCTATTTTACGTAAACTAATGTGATAAAAATGTGCTCACCACAAACAAGAGGCAACATTTGTTGAATGTCAGCTCTTATGGAAGCTTTCTGTGTACCTGTGCAAAAGAATATGCTGTGATTTATTTGCATATCTTTGCATTTTGGACAGTTATATTTTCAAGCAATTTGGGACCTCACAAATAGCAGACACTCCAAAATCAGATTGTTAGGTAAGTAGAAAATCTGTAAGAATGTATTTGACATGGAGGAAGTATATGTAGTCTAAGCCCCGTCTTAACAAGCTTTGTCTTTCATCTGAAGTGTAACATTATAATAGCTTCATCCTGATTGGTTATCGCTAATAGATATCGCTAAGATTCTTTCAGTGATGGACTGCAACGTCTGCATTACTAAGTGATCTTACTGTAGTCCCTCTTCCTTATCCCTGCCTGACCAATGGCTGTTCTGAAAGCACTGGTCCCAATCTTGGAGATGAGCTAAATATGCACCTAAAAGCTTCCCTGTTCTTGTTGTGATACCCATTGATTTTTTATTTTCTGTTGTGAACAGTGGTTTTTGTGATGCACGGAAATGAGTGCCTTTCTCCCAAAGGAGAAAAAAATGTCTAATCTCTGTTGGCAGATTTAAAGTTGGTTACTACTATGTTGTTTTGTAACAGTATGTTTTTTTGGTTAAAATATAATAAAATGTGAGCTTTTAATGGCAATTAGTGCTGTCGACATGTACAGCATAACACATAGCCATTTGTAGCTAAGGTAGTGCGTGTACTGCTCTGTACAGAGGCAGTTTATTACGCAACTACAGTGAACATGTAGATTCCTGAGAGGAATTCTTGAACACTAAAAAATAATTGCATCTTCTAGCTGAAATATTAAATTCGGTGAGAGAGTTTTAAAAACATTCAGGATAGAGAGTGGCCACTAATTGACGCAGTATGCGGCTTTGCATAATCAAATGCAAATAAACAAATTAGGATACCGCCAATTAACGGTAAGGTAAAACACAAAGAATGTATTTCACAATTTCCTTTGCTTTAAAACATCGGAGGGCATTTTTGATGATGGGTGTGATCTTTCTGGGATGTATATGTTATTTTAATGTCAGTCACAGTAGTTTTGTTTTGAGTAGTGAAGACAGCTGTCATAAAATCCTTTCTCCTCAATGTCATTCGGAAAACGTCTCTTGTCAGTGAGTGAATGTGTTTTGTGCCTTTACTGTATACCGTATGTGTATTTAAACAATAAAACAGCAGTTTACATTTACATTTACGCCATTTGACAGACAGTCAAAAGTCCAAAGTGACTTACATGTATTTGTCAATAGTTGGACAGGTTATAAACCAGTAATAAGCAACCAATATTATATTAGTATAGATAGTATCATGTCAACATGTCTACTACCCTGGCAATATATTAATAAATCATCCAACACAGTACCTAATGGCCTGAATATATAAGTGCTTAAATAACACTAAAATGCTTAAGAGCAGAACAGGATATTCTGTAGAGAGAAGAAATAAATAGCATTAGATGAACAAACTTGAGTTAGGACTGAGCACTAGGAGGTGGAGAGGTCGCTAGTCGAGGCGTCGAGGTGGCTTGTGAAGAGGTGTGTCCTGAGTCTCTTGTGGAAGATATAATGTTTCGGTAGTCTTGACTGTTGCCGGAAGCTCGACATCTTGACAGCAGTGACAGTTATCACATTTGTTCACACACTGAACAAAAAATATACATGAAAACTAAAGTAAAATGCGAACTAAACTCAGACTAGAAGTATGGGATTGGTGCACAATCCCCGAGCATGCGACAGGCAGATAGACGGGCAGATAGACAGGCAGATAGACAGGCAGATAGGCAGGCAGTGTCGTTGAGGGCTTAGGGCAGCACACATCACAGGACAGCTAACATGGGCAAACATCACAGCAGTGAATCTGTGTGCCAACAGATAGACAGCTCACAGGGCAACCTTCAGCTGTGTGCAGCATGTTTGTTGGGTGGCGTGGACGAGTGTGTACACCTGTGAAGGCACTCTGTGTGACTGTCACCGTATAGTGTAAATAACTCATTTAGTATGCCTTTTACATATGACATGTTATAGAAAGTGTGGGTTAAACAAATTCCCTCCAAAACAAAAGATGGCTTGAGTCGCAGAATCTAAGTTTTAGGTGTTTATTTACAGCTAGAATAAAGAAAAAAGTTTCTGTCACACAGTACTAACTATATGCACTAAACTAAACTGCCTATTCTCACACTGCAAGATGCATGATTCAGCTTTTCAACCTTTATTCATGTCAATACAAATACAGTTCTGGTAAATATAGTCTGATATACAGTATATCTGCTGCGCCAATACCTAATTACAACACATCTGGTGCCATGTGCGCATACGTGTTCATGGCGACCGGTCTGGACGGCTGCCAGGGGTGAAGCCTCTGAACTTGAGGGCCGGTCAACATATTCGATCTAAGGCTAGGCTCCCTATCTGTCATGGCAAACAGTCCATATCCTCTCTCCCTCTCATCCATCAGCGTGACAGGGATCAAGGGCTACCGTGGCAAGGAGCAATAACTTGTGCTGGTCAACCCCCCCCCCCACACACACACACACACACACACACCACTCCCCCTTTGCCCCCCTCTCCCTGTGCTCCCCCTGTTCCAGTTAGGCAAGCCGTAAAACCCCACCTGTAATACATATATGCATACAGGGGCATTTGCCATACACACACAGTCTACCTCGTATAAACTGAAGAACAGATATATCAGGAATAGGTCCATATAGAATTATCCATATTATCATATAAACATCTGTGTGAACTTCACTAGTACCCTAGAACATTGTTTAATAGCATCGTCAACAGTGTGTTTCTCTTATCGTGTAAACAGACATTCCCATTTTCATCTGGGTCAGAACCCGCACGCCACCCTCATACCATTAACAGTATAGATTTCATTGTCACATGCGTGTTTGTTGCGTCCTATCTTATTATTGCAGCAGTAAATTGAGTCTCATTAATCATTTACGGTGCGCACGCAAAACTATAGATTTTTCATTATTTCTATGGCATTTAGCTGCTAGGTACCATCTGTAGAACAGACTCTGTGCCCAATCGCGTATCACGTCAAAACTAAACAAGGTAATCATGAACATTTCTATATAAACTTGATTAAGCATGAGACATCTGCATTAGAACCACGACTGCATCTTAAACTGTTTTGTAATGAGGAGCAAACAGCACTGGGAGAGATGTTTCCCAATTAAGACAACATATTGCTGAAGTTATGCTTCATATGCTGAAGTCTATGTGCATTTACTGTAACTGCAAAGCTAAAACACCTCAGTGGAAATACCAGCCGTGTTTCTCAATATCCGTCTTTCTTTCCACAGGCTCTCTTACCGAACAGGACAAGACACAGCAAACTGTGACACGTGTCGAAACAGCGCATGCATCATTTACAGGTGGGCTCTTTTAAACTGCCACTGTGCTGCATTCAGAGCTATTTGTTCCATGATAAACTATCTCAGTGCTAAAGGCACTGCTTACGTGAGGTGTTTGGCTCGCCGATGTTCTCTGCCGCCAACCAACTGTGAAAGATAAAGTGTGCTCGATGTTTGTAATATGCCCTGCTGTGCTACAATATGACGTGCAATATTGTAATGATAGAGTCTATACAGGGATAGAATTGTGTCTGATCACGTATCTTAAAAACCATGTCCTTCAACATACTGTATGCAGTAGTTACACCTCAGAAGAGAGTGGTAACACCTGTCTGAATGACATGGACCCCATTGTAAATGGACTGCAGTTATATAGCACTTTTATCCAAAGTGCTTTACAGTATTTTTGCCTCACATTCACCGATTCACCGACACACTGGGGTTTGAACTCACAACCTTCTGGCTGGGGGTCCAACACCCAGACCACTAGAACATCCTAATAATGAACCTAGGGAGTCAACAATCAGTCAAAGTGAAAACATTGCAGACTCTCAAACCAGATGATTGAACAGGTTGGTTCAATTAGCCTACATACTTAACTTTAAGTTTAATCAGTGCTTGTGTTGTAATGTTATTATGTTAAATATTATCAAAATAGAGGAGACGTGTATTTTGAAATGAATTCCCAACACACTGAAAAACAACACTGGCAAATGTAATGTCTGATTACATTGTCTACTCCCAACACACTCTGGTGTAAATATATTGCTATGATGTATATGACTATGTCATTGGAGTTGATATGTGTATGAAGATGAATTCAAGTCAAGTGTATTTATATAACCTTTAATCACATTACAGTCTCAATTGGCTGCCCAGGCCCACATTGTACATGCAAACAATTACACCCCCTTTACCTATTCCTCTATGTCTAGTGGCTACAATGCTGGTCAACAATGCTGAGACAAACCGCTACTTGTGACAGTTGCATCTTACCTCAACTAAATCTACAATGTTGGTCACATAAGTCTGCAACCAGAGCTCAATGCAGATAGAGAAAAGAGACAATGGGTCCTATCTTACAACCGGTGCAATACTGCACAAACCGGGAATGCAAGCGTCCATTTGAGTGCGGTGGGTGTATATGTCTAAGGTTGCAACCGGTCTATCTATGAGGTTGTGGTCTAGCACATTGCCATCTCGAGGCAGCGGAAAGTGATTGCACGATTGACCAGCAAAAACTTGGTCTAAAGCCAGTGCAAGGAGCATTATCAATATAGCATTGTCTATGGCAGGTGGACAATGTGTGTGCACTCTGCTCATTACACATACAGGGACGTGCAGGAGCGCACAAATATGCAAAAGAATGGAGTATGTAACCTCATGTAAGATGAAACTCGGATTGGTTTATTGTATGTTATGCCCAAAACACACCCATGAATAATGAAGAGAGTGAGTCCAGCCCTTTTGTTTGAACCATGCGTCCGGCGCACTGACCATGCCGTTAAAATAGCAAATGTGGATATGGACACGCCCTAAATCCAATTTGAGCCTTTCGCTTTAGACTGTGCGCTTAGGTTGTTAAAATATGGCCCAATATGTTTATTTAATTAAATAGTGTCCAAATATTCTTTCCCTTCCTGAACAGCTTTTGTTTGTGATGTCTGTCTTTATTGTTATTTGTCCATTATTTTACAAGGCTAGTCTCATTGATATTATACATGTCTGTTACAGACCAATTACAATGTAAAAACACCACAACATATGAATATAAAACACATATAAAAACAGCAGCAGTACGAAATACATTGAGAAGCAACAAGTATTATGTTAAACTACAGGGGTCACTGCCATCCTTGAAATGAACTTCCAAAAATGTTTTGCTTGGCATTAAAAGCTGGTATGGTACCATATCTTATACATTTATAACACACATACAAGGGCCAAAAACTGAAAAGCTGTTTTGCATAATTCGATGTGTGCACTAGGTATAGTAATTAAGCATAGCTTAATTCAATGTGTGCACTAGCTATAGTCATTAAGCACAGCTTAATTCAATATGTGCACTAGCTATAGTCATTAAGCACAGCTTAATTCAGTGTGTGCACTAGCTATAGTCATTAAGCACAGCTTAATTCAATGTGTGCACTAGCTATAGTCATTAAGCACAGCTTAATTCAATGTCTGCACTAGCTATAGTCATTAAGCACAGCTTAATTCAGTGTGTGCACTAGCTATAGTAATTAAGCACATCTTAATTCAGTGTGTGCACTAGCTATAGTCATTAAGCACAGCTTAATTCAATGTGTGCACTAGCTGTAGTCATTAAGCACAGTTTAGTTCAGTGTGTGCACTAGCTATAGTCATTAAGCACAGCTTAATTCAGTGTGTGCACTAGCTATAGTCATTAAGCACATCTTAATTCAGTGTGTGCACTAGCTATAGTCATTAAGCACAGCTTAATTCAGTGTGTGCACTAGGTATATCCAGATCGCAATATCTTTCATTTGAATGTTGACTGAAGAACATTGCATTGCATTTGCATTACATTTATACTTCCTAAAATTGAATAAAATATTTCAATATTCCAGTATATTGCCCAATGAGGATCCTAACACGTTTTTGCTGCTTGTGTGTTTATAATGTGTAATGATTGAAATAGGTACTGAAATACCTCTGGCAGAATTGATGAGGCTCCGTGGGAAATGTGAAGCCAAAACATGTAGTAACAGTCATACGTAGCAGGAAGTGGGAAATTAGACAAGTGGGTTTGTTGTGGAGCAGCTGGGGACTGAGATTCACATCCTGTAAATAAATAAAATAAAATAAAAGAAAAGGACAGATTTTGCAGGGGTGTACTTTTAATGCGCTGGCACTTTCTGACCAGAAAGCTGTAGAAATGGTGTATGGGAAATAAAATCGTGACCTTATGTCATGTTTCACCACCATTTGAAAGCCCCCTGCTCCAGAGCCCCACCTGTCCCTCTATTCACTAAACAGTAGAGAGGCTGTGTAACACATGCACTCACAGTGCACAGCACACCGTGTCACAATGCCCCTCCTCCAACTGACTATTTGACCCCAATGCTAAATGTCATTCGCCTCACGTAATCGCTGCTAATAGGACTTCCCCAATGTGTGTAATGTTAGAGAAAATATCTGGACTTTCCAGCTTCTGGAAAGCAACACTTCCTCTTCAGACAAAGAGATATATTATCAATATCAAATGCAAACATAACATTGTTGGCCCAGATCAAGGAAGGAAATAAAAAGCATTTTATTGCCTGAATGCAAGTATATCAATCAATGCCACCGTAATTGTCAAATTAGAAAAGCAATTTCTCTTCCACTTAAAGTATTTCCCCATCAATAATAGCCAGATCAATAAACTCAATAAGTGCCACTGGTATCTCACAGACAGATAAAATGAATTAAGACTTACTTTAAGTTTAGTGAAATATTTTATAATGCAATGTAAGTAGAAGCTCCCCTTATAGCTACAGTAGCCTACTACAACTTTTATAATATGGAGAAAAAATATGTTTTTTCTTTTCAGTTTAAGGTTTTACTCTTTAATATTCATGTATCAGATTAGTTTAACATTAGATATTAGTCAGTATAAAGGCCTTTATTAGTTTAGGTCAATTATTTGTTATTAGGCTAATGTAATGGTTATATTACCATGTCCTTAAACTGAAATTATGCTGCTTATTAATACGCCACATTTGATTCACTTAACTGATTAAATCGACAGAGGATAGCATTGGTTTTGTCTTTTGCGACACAAGGCAGAAGCTACAGAATACAGTAAAAGTGCAATAGCCATTAGAGTTAAGTATTGCTTATTTCACAGAACTTACCTTAATGAGACAAGCATATACAGTGCAGTACATACAGTTCTGCATGTTAATGAAGTTTCCACTTGACTCAGCAAAAAAAGTCCATACTGCCTACTGCCAATCTGGGAAACATGGTCCAGGGGCAATGGTAAAATATTGACAACGGAGATGCAAATAATTCTTATTGGAGTGTATACAAAGCAGAAGATTATGATTTCATCTGTTCTCTATATATCATCAGCACGATATAGCATGGCTCCAAATTATTTCGAACTGCCCTTTAATAAAGCAGGCCTGTGTTTGGCAAGCAGAGAGTGGCAATCTATCACAGCGCTATCTATCTCTGCCAAAGCAACAGTAAATATAACTAGAATTCGGCAAATAGTGCTACTTTGTATTCGCCAACACAGTGTAGCTAAAGTACACCCAAAGACTGCAAGGCTAGAAACACCCACCAAACATGCAAAAGGACAAACCATTTTGTATTGTCTCACTCTTACAGCAAGTTAAATACATAGCACATTGTGTTGCATGATTAGATGACTGGAGCTTCAGTTAATAGTGCCGGTGACGCAAAAGTGCTGACAGGGCAGCAATAATCACCTTGCTCGCTTCACCGCTGTGTGTGTGTGTGTGTGTGTGTGTGCGTGTGTGTGTGTGTGTGTGTGTGTGTGTTCTAAATGAGCTTGCCTGGAGTACAGTAAGGTAAATTAAATCAAGTCAAGAACAGGGCAGTGTGGACAAATTATTCCGTGCGACCTGGACAGTGATGCCATAACCAAGATTACCACCGGCTGAGATTCTGGAGTAGCGTGACAGCGCCCTATATGTCCAATAAATTCTGCTCACTCCAGCTGCTGCTGAGCAAAGGTAGTCAATCTAAGGGCCTTTACCCAGAATCCCGCTCTCCCTTGACAGTCCCCACCCACCGTCTTTGCTGTACCATCTCATACATCACTGCTACAAATTGGGCGCACGTGTAGCAGCGAGCGAGACAGAGACAGAGAGGAAGATGGAGAGACAAAGAGAGAAGAGGAAAACAAGGAAGAAATAGATATTAGGATGAATGGAGGAAAGTATGTACTACATAAACTGTTGTGCCCCTCACACACATCATGGCGATGCAGACAGATATACAGTTGTCTGTTTGCAATCTTGTAAACAGACTGACCAACAACAGCACACCACATAAAGAACTTTAAATAAACTGTCCACGGCAGAAAAATCGACAACTCTTGAGTTGTCGATTCACAGACTGTTTGCCCTCATTTACAAGTAGATTTCAATAAGAATGAATTAGTAGTTCATAATTCGCAAATGGTGTAGCAGTACCATAATTCTGAGCCAATTTACAATCTCAGAAAACCAAAACAATGTACAGTAGTAAAGGCTGATATTGTTATTGTGGTGTGTGGAATTTTAATCTTCTATAATAAAAAAAGAAACAGGGTCTTTTATGTTATTGCTTTCTGCGGTGCCTTGAATTTTGAGCTAGCAATGAAAAGACAAATTCATATTTGATTAAAGTATTACATGATCTTGGAAGGAGTTAATTAGCACACACCGTCTTCTATTGTGAGAATTAAACTGTCTTGTGTAATATTATCACATTTTATTTGGGTCTAATTGGTGTTTCTTGCTTCTGCAATACCGATCTTCCACATAGGTATAGTAAGCGATTGCAAGCTAATACAGTTTTTGTCAAATTCACCAAATATCACTTCGCAGTCCACTAGCTTACTGCTCTCTGTATGTGCTTGGAAAAAATATTTGATATGTTTACACAATCCTGGCTCCATAAATAGGAACACCACTTACTGCAACAATGCCCTAGCCTTTGCAATGTGTTTCCAATGTGTGGGGCGGAGCTTCTGAGGGAGCGTCCTATCGCATTGAAGGGAGAGGTGCTTTGTTTTGAGTTTGAAGTTGTCATTCTACAGTATGCTACCAGACCCTTAACTTTAAGAAATCATCACCATAATGTTAGTGCCTTAAATTAGTGTACCGCCGTAGCAATTTAAATCAATACATTGATGTCTGATGTCTGATGTCGCTACATTGCATCGGGCTTGCTAGCATGATACGTCGATATATGTATCAGTTAACAGCTGAAATGGAATCATGAATGGCAAATGGCAAAATATTATTAACAGGAAAATTCCCAGAAGATAAGATGTGTCAATTAAGGAAAGCATAAAAATGAATAGCAGAGCACAGGTATTAATTTATTGGTGAATAGCAAATGGGGTCTTGTAGTAACAAATACCCCTCCCATGAGCGACCCTCATTGAATGGCTTAGCTCACCGCGGCCACAGACAAACAAATGGCTCACCAATGATCACAGCAGCAGCTGCTCGCAGAGCATAGCTAAAGAGATGATTAATCTGCCTTGCTGAATGCCTCAGAAAAGCCTCTGAATCTCCAGCCATCTCAGTCTGTTTGTGCAGAGCGATGATCTTAGATCCAGGGTTTCTGTTTGCTAAAGCACCTGCTCCCTGGAGCCACCCACATCGCACAATGCTGCCTTAGGCTTCCCGGAGAAGCAGTCGTCCACAGCATACAGTAATTGCAGCGATCCACCAAGTGATTAATTGTTTAATAAGTGGCAAGACCACTCTGTGGTGCATTGTGCTGCTGTGATTCGCCGCTTCTCTCTTCGGCCTGCTGTTTTAAGACATGACAAGTCCATTTGATTTAGGGTAGCTACGAGTAGGATGGGAGTAAACATGAGCTTTACCCTAAAACTACGGTTTAGTATAAAGCCATTGTCATTTTATATCATTGTCAACCATTAGCAATGGCAGCATATTTTATTTGGTTACATTATGGTGGTGCTAATCCATGTGGTAGGGCTCAAACAAATGTCTGAATTTAATAAGAGTACATCAATAGAACCCTTTCCACTCTCAGCAGCGAGAAAGATCATGCATTAAGGTTGTTTTACACCAAGCACAACGTGAAAAAGCATAGAACGCATTATTTAGAATGTTTAGACATACAGTAATTCCACAATTATTTGACATTGGCGATAAAATGTGAAAGGCAAACGTGTGTGAATCTTTGGTAGGTGTGTTGCCTGTTGCTGCGGTGTCGCGTACATGATGCCTAAAGGTAGCCTGCTAATACGCTATACGGAGGAGAGAGAAAGTTGGAGAATATAGGCCCCATGTACGTACAATACTGGGTCCTAATTGATCCCCTTTGAGCCAATGGAACTCCAAATCTGCTAAACGTCCTGTCCAGTATGCTGTCCTAGTTCTTCAAGAATCGTGCTGTCACTATATTCTGTCCTATGGCATGTTGAAGTCTCCCCGGTTATCATCCCATAACAGGAATTAGATGTGGGCAAATATTCTTTCATTATTAGTTTTTTGATGGATATGCTGACTGTTAGAACAATGACATACATACATTGTTATGCCATTATGCAGAATGCAGTTATCCATCTATAATGTTTTGTCAGAAATCACACAATCTTTGAAGATGTAGCCAGCGGATATCCTCTTCTGTCTCCTGGTCATTGTTTACAGTTCAATTTGTAACTTGAAAATGGAGTTGGAGCTGAGATAAGATAATCTAACCGATATTGTACTGTATACGCATATGCAGATAAAAACCTTTAAAAGCTAATACTAAAGCAATATCTTCATCAGGCAATATTGCCGTTTCTTCTGAGATTGTTTTGCGACCAATGTGTTCTACCTCTTGCATTTTGCTCTCTAATTGGCTAATATTTAGACAACAAGAACTGCAAATGCAAAGCGGACTTCTACTAGCAAAATATTGTGCCGCTGTCTACAGATATGCAGATATGTTTATAGAGACTAGAATACTTCTGAAGGTATCCTGACTTTATAAAGAATTTGAAAAATGAACATGGAGAATATTGAAAGAAGGTAAAGCCACAAAATATTATACATATACCGTTTTCTTTTTTGCGACTAATAAACCTATTAAACTGTAACTGGAAATGTTATGCTCAGATATTATTGTTTAAGGTTTGGTATGTGCTATGCCTTGACTTTCTTCTTGCCTGTTATTTTTGTATGGTTTGTAATACTTTCCTAATACAAAAATAAATAAAATCAATAGCAATACATTCAAAGCATTATGTTGTATGATGACTTATCCTACATTCATCTCTAGTTCTGTGTTTGAACAGCAACTGCAAATCAGGGACCGCTTGGCCTCTCAGTGTTTTTATTTGTGTTGGATTAAGCCTTGCATCACTCCCAGTGCTGGAATATTTAATCTGGTGGGTGACCAGTGCAAATTCAGATGACCATCCTGGGATTACACTGGCAAATGACTGATGAGTGATGTGTCTACCAACCCACTTTCTCCTCGCTGCCCTGGGAAAGCCTTCTGGCTAAATGCATACAAAATACAGAGGGGCTGCAATATAATTACTCTGAGGATTTTACTATGTACAGCAGAAGGAATATGTGGTTGAAGCTTCAGGCAGTGTCTGGCTGTTTCTGGTCCAAGAAAGCTATCACCAAATAAATGGCCACATCTTAACCAAATAATGTTTTATTTGGTGGCAAATATACAGTAGTATCTACACACTGAAATTGTTGTTCATTGTGTTTTCATAAATATTAAAACGGAAATTGCACTCCACAATGTATTTCATAGAATTGGCCTTGTTTGAATTCCTCCCCGTAAAGCAACGCAATTTGGTGCACAGTTGTGTTACTAACAAAACACTTTTTTATTTGTAGTCTGAAAAAATAGGAATATGACAAGGAAATCTTCTTATAAACAAAGTTATACATATTATGGATGCTGTTCATAACTTGCTGTCATGCACCTAACGTGATTTTCTGTGTGTGTGTGTGTGCGTGTGTGCGTGTGCCTGACAGTGTGGAGCTAGATTTCAAGCAGCAGGAGGACAAGCTACAGCCACTGATAAAGAGACTTTGTCCCCAGGAGGGTCCACAATGCCCTTCCCTGCCTTACCCCAATGAGGTGTTCACCTCAACACCCAAACGCAAGAACAAAACAGAGTCCAAAAAGCATGCTCGCTGGAAACTGTGGTTTCTTTGAGGGAGCACAAACCAAACAAAACAAAATAAAACACTAAAGCTGTGGAATATTGATTGAACTCTTTTTATTTGTCTCCACAATCGAAAACATGGAATATTCAATGGAATATTCCTCTGGAGAACCAGTAGAACTATTCAGTCTGAATCCTGGAACTGGAATACTAAGTCCTAACTAAGTCAGCTATGGAAGGCAAACACAAAGAAAAACTGTATCTTCTTATGAAGATCTTATTTATCTTTTATAAAACCTTGATGACATGTTTGATGGATAGGACCAAAATATACACAAAAAGGTAAGCAACAGCTATACATGTTGGGCATTGCATAGGCTATATTTGTACATTGGTTTTATACACTTTTTCATTCCTGTTCTTGAATTGCATTTGCAAATACAACACAACTTTGGTCTTTTCCCACGTATAGAGAATATTGCTCGACAACAAGACCCGCACTGCAGGGCCAGTTGAGTGGAGCTGTACAGTTTGAATGGACATCAGCACCACCTTCAGCAAAGCACAAGCATTTGACTAAAGCAGAAAGGCATAATATGATAGAGTGCTGTTCTCACATATCACTGTTTCCTTTTTCCCTGAACACGGTCCAATTACAGCTGGGCATTCTGTAATCAGAACAGTATGTCCCTCACAACAAATATGGCAGTTCAAAGCCTATAAACACATATGCATGCATTTGAATGGTGCTGCATGAGAAGTGAATGTAACGGCTAAGTGTACAATGGTTTGGACATACTTCCCCCTCTCTCCATACAGTATAAGATTGTCTACTGTATCTTTCAAACTTGATCCCTCTTTATATATATCACTGTGTCAACACAATCTTTTAATTTTAAGCTGCTGTAGCCAGGATTTAAGGTTGATGTAACAGCTAGCGAAAACAATTAAAGAGAGCAAGATACTGTAAATCAGCAGCTCAAAACCCCCCCCAGCTTTCTGGAGCCCCTTGGTTTGCCATAGCGAAGCCCATTGACAAACCTGTTGTAGATATGTGAGAATTCATGTGATTAACAAGCAAGGTAGATTTGATGCATCAGACAGGGAATAGAAGTTATGATTTGTCAGACATCTTCAGGTAGCTGGCAAAAACTAAAATGCGAGGGCTCAAACAGAGCACATTTTCTCAGAGAGCATTTCAGTCACAGATATCTGACGTCTATGACATTTCTAACAAATTAGATTAAATGCTCTAAATCCTACCTACAGTACCTACAGTATATGCATTGGGAATAATTTTGGGCCCTAGTTTCCCTGTAATCTTGCAAGTGGAGGAGTGTGGCCGTTTCATTTTTCGTTTGGGACATATGGCGGTGGTTCAACGGCAGCACAGTTGTAAAACTGTTGGATAAGAATTAATACATTATGTAGTGGGGGTTTTCATTTACGGCCAATCAAAAAAGATCTTCTCATTCCCTTTTTAAAAGTATTCTCTCTGTTGAGGCAAAATGACAAATTCGTAATGAAACGCAAAAGTCTAGACCAGCTTTACAGAAAAGCTTCTCGCAGGAGGAAACTGATGTCCTTGTTCAGGAGGTGCAAAGTCACCAAGTGCGCATATTGTACATGGCACCGCTATAATACCATATACCGCCCAGGTTAAGGATTGTAGTCATTAGTTAAATGATCCACGAAACAGGCCAACATACTGTAACATACGCAAACAAGGCGTGTGTGATTTTGAATAAGTCTGTGCTAATAGCGCCTTCACTGAAAGCTCATAAACTAACACACAGAGCTCCATCTGCACTAAGACATGGTCTGACACGACAATTGGCATCAGTTTTGTCATTAATCGCCACAGACCCCAGAGAAACCCCAGTAGCATTTCATGTGACCCCTTAGGTACTGTTACTTCCTTCCAGTGCACTTGGCGGGAATTATACTGACCCATAGAGGGCTTTTTGTGTGTGTGTGTGTGTGTGTGCGTGTGTGTGTGTGTGTGTGTGTGTGTGTGTGTGAGAAAGTTACACTTGAAGATATTTCTGAAACTACACTGTAAAATATTATAAAGGTCTTCTGAAATTCAAATATATAGCTATAACAGTGCATTTGCATTTCATGACCAGAGTGCCACCGATATGTCAGGTTATCCATTGTAGCTGTAATGTGTTTTCTTAATAACCGTTACACTTCGTTAGCTACCCTCTTATTCACGTTATTATTATATTCTCATTTCATCACTTGGTAAACACAACTACTGTTTGAAACGATGTGTCCCTCATTCTAAAGTTGGTACAATTCCTTACATGCAGAAGGAATAGATTATTATATATTAAAGGTTGAAATTGTTTCACACTTAGACTTAGCCAGTAAAGTGATTATTTGTTATAGTTATGACATTTGTCATAATCCTTTCCCATGGAATATTTTATTTTCATATTAATTTTCAATACAAATGTTATGAGAAGCATAGGTAAATAATTTGTGCTTCTTACATAAATACAGTTGCATTTTCTTACCAAATTTATATTACAGCTGCCTACCCAAGCAACCCAAATAAGCAATTTTGCACTAAACATGCAAGATCAATCTATATTTGTGTAGCAGAGAACAATTGTAGCTTTGATAGCTGACTTAAAAAATGTGCATGCTTTATGTATTTATTTATATAGATAGAAAAGTCAGGAAGCCACACAAGCCATTCTTAGATATTCATTATTTGATTCCAATACATTTATTTAATTGTGTTACCTCTTTCACAATTGTTCCATGCAAAAATAATGTCTTTAACCCGATAAAAGTGCAATTTATGGATTATGTGCAATATTATGCATTTTTCTACTGTTTTTACTTAACAATTAAATTATTTTGAATTTAAAGTGACAAAAGAATACTCCTGTGTCTTTGTATGTCAATACATAATAATAATAGTATGTAATAGGCACACATAACTCTGCCTGACTGTCACGCCCACGTCCCGTGGCGGGGCGGTACCAGCCTCTCCCACGCGCTCCACATCACTCCGGAGGGGGCTCCAATGGAAGAACTCAAGGTGGACGCCGTCAGGTCCTGGCCGGTCCCCAAGACCATCAAGGAGCTCCAGCGGTTTCTCGGATTCGCCAACTTCTACCGCCGGTTCATCAGAGGATACAGCACGGTCTCGGCTCCCCTCACGTCATTGATGCAAGGAAAGCCGCAACGCCTCCGCTGGACCTCGGAGGCCGAGGGGGCATTCGGGGAACTGAAAGACACCTTCACCACCGCTTCCCTCCTGGTGTACCCGAACCCTCTCCTCCCGTTCACCGTGGAGGTCGACGCCTCCGAGGTCGGGGTGGGGGCGGTCCTCTCCCAGCTCCATGGCAGCCCTCCCCTGCTCCACCCATGCGCATTCTTCTCTAAGAAGCTGTCAGCTGCGGAGAGGAACTACGACGTGGGGGACCGGGAGGTACTGGCGGTGAAGTTGGCCCTGGAGGAGTGGAGGCACTGGCTGTAGGGTGCTCGTAAACCTTACCTCGAGTACATTCGTGCCACTCGGCGCCTGAATCCCCGCCAGGCCCGATGGATGAGCTCTTCTCTAGGTTCCGGTTCACCCTGACATACAGGCCTGGGTCAGCGAACACGTCTTCTGACGCGCTGTCCCGCATGCACGAGGGGGACAAGGCACCTGGGGTCTACGCGTCCGTGGTCCCAGCAGCCTGTGTGGTGGGTCCCGTGGAGTGGGACGTCGACGCCGACATCCGACGGGCGAGCCGACGGGACCCACCTCCGACCACCTGCCCCCCCGGCAAGATCTACAACCCGCGGAGGGTGTGGGGCCGGCTCGTGACCTGGGCCCACGAATCACCGGCAGCAGGTCACCCCGGGGTGGACTGGACAATGGAGGTACTTTGGGAGAAGTATTGGTGACCTGGCATGGGGAGGACTGTGCGCCACTACGTCAGATTGTGCCGGACCTGCGCACAGTTCAAGGCGCCGAGGCACGCACCGGCAGGCAAGCTTCACCCCCTTCCAGTACCTCAGCGGCTGTGGACTCACCTCTCTGTGGACTTCATCATGGACCTGCCAGGGTCAGAGGGGCAGACAGTCATCTTGGTGATCGTGGACTGGTTCTCCAAGATGGTCCGGTTTGTCCCTCTGGCCCGTCTGCCGACAGCCTTACAAGTCGCTGAGGTACTATTCCAGCAGGTCTTCTGGCTGTATGGCCTTCCGGAGGACATCGTGTCAGACCGCGGCCCCCAGTTCACATCCAGAGTATGGAAGGCGTTCATGGCACGCCTTGGGGTAGCGGTCAGCCTCACATCCGGGTACCATTCCCAGGCCAACGGGCAGGCGGAGCGTGCGAACAAAAAACTACGCAGGTACCTACGCACATACTGCGCAGACAGCCCGCATGACTGGGCACGCTTCCTCCCCTGGGCGGAATACGCCCAG
>JAODUH010034561.1:0-21839 GCA_027564835.1 Typhlichthys subterraneus
TATATACACACACACACAGATATATAACTTCATGTTTTGGTAATTAGTAGTCAATAAATGCACTGATTTACATTTAAAATAAAATGTATAGGGTACTTTTAGTATTTAGGATTACTTCCGGGAACTATTTTGAGGCTCCACGATCCACCATTTCTGTGACAAAACATTCCACTGGAGTGAACAGAGATGGCGCGACTCTCTCTCCATGGCTCTGGACACTACCATATTGTCTTGTGTCTTCCATTGATGATAATCTTCCATTGCTGAGAACCATCTGTTTCTGCCCAGTGTATGTCTCTCTCTTTTCTCCATGGTTTCTTTACCTGCTGCTGCTGCCGATGTTCTCTTGATCCGACTGCCTTTACTCTCTGTCTCTACTTTGTCTGCATTTTCCTGTTTCTCTCTTTCAGCCACCAGTACGAAGACTCCCTGTTATCTTTCTAGGCTCCTGTGGTAGATAGTTGGAAAATATGGATTTTATCTTAAAGTGCTTTGACACCTGCCTGCTGTAGTGTGTAGTAGAACCCTGTGTGGCTTGATGCAGGCGTGAACACAGTTCTATAGTGGTAGAACCCTGTGTGGCTTGATGCAGGCGTGAACAGTTCTATCGTGGTAGAACCCTGTGTGGTTTGACGCAGGCATGAACAAAGTTCTATCATGGTAGAACCCTGTGTGGCTTGATGCAGGGGTGAACACAGGTCTATCGTAGTCTGATTTAAGCATGTAATCCAGGCGGAGTCACAGGACACTTCGGCCCTTTACATGCCGGATAGCGTAGCTGCAAACCTTATCACAGGAATTCCATGAATGTCGTATGGACGCAGCGTAGAGCTAGCAACAACGCATGCACTACAGCGCATGCGGAAACGTGACTGGGCTGTACCCGAAATAAAGCTGTGGTTAATTTTATCGCCGAAATTTGCACTCTTACTATAATAATAACCACATTTCCCCTGGAGCAATGTCAGTTTCATTCAGGTTTCATTACATTAGCTTACTACTAGGACCGGCCATGGACCCTGCTAGCATGACCATGGATACCAACTGTAATCAGAAGGAGTTGTCGTGTAGAACGTTGCATTGTGGTTGCATTAAAAAACTATGCAGCGTAGGGAAACTACGCATCCATCCAGTATTTAAAGGGCGTTAGGCAGTGAAATGTGGGAAAGGACGTTTGTGTGTGTATATACACTATACACACACACACATAGTATATCATATTAACTGGAAAAATGAGTTATGCAAATCTACAGTGATGGTTCTGATGGAGCATCAGAGCTTTCCGTCCTGTATTAACACACCAAAGCTGCCTATATAATATATAGTATGCCTGTGAAGATCCTAAGCAAAGCATAGTATGTTCTACCAAATGAGCTACTGGGCAATACCAGATGAAGGACTACAGAAAACACAGTATCAAGCTGAAACGTGTCAATTTCACTCCAGGTATCAATAAAGGTCCTCTACTCCTGTAGCCTGCCTAGCTTGTTGTTTTGGTGCGTGTGTGTGTAGGTGTGTGTAGGTGTGTGTCTGTGTGTTAAAGCCCCACTCACAGCGCTGATAAATCCTGTGGCTGAAGTGGAAGTGCCATGTGTGGCTTATCTGTCGCTGCAGCCCCCCACTCACCAGAGACCTGACTCTGTATCCGGCGTGTACATCATCCATGCGTAGTCTGTATCCACTATCTGTCTTTGAGTTCATGCAGGTGAGCTCTGATGTCCAGCACAAAGAGGGAGAACGCGTGCACGCACTCACACACTCACTCACTCACTCACTCACGCACTCACTCACTCACTCACTCACGCGCTCACACGCTCACTCACTCACTCACTCACTCACTCACTCACTCACACACTCACTCACTCACACACACGCTCACTCACTCACTCACTCACTCACTCACTCACGCACTCACTCACTCACTCACTCACACACACACTCACGCACTCACACACTCACACACTCACTCACACACTCACTTACACACTCACTCACTCACACACTCACTCACTCACACACACGCTTTAGCAGACTCAATGAAAGCATGCACTCTCCAGCCAGTGGACATCGGTTGAGGGGTCCTGGCGGAGGCTTTCGGCTGTCTGGGCCTAGAGCTGTCCTGCTATTGGACTACAAGCATGGAGCCGTCCTGCTATTGGACTATAAGCATGGAGCCATCCTCTATTGGACTACAAGCATGGAGCCGTCCTGCTATTGAACTACAAGCATGGAGCCATCCTGCTATTGGACTACAAGCATGGAGCCATCATCTATTGGACTACAAGCATGGAGCCATCCTCTATTGGACTACAAGCATGGAGCCGTCCTGCTATTGGACTAGAAGCATGGAGCCATCCTTGCTATTGGACTACAAGCATGGAAGCCATCCTCCTATTGGACTACAAGCATGGAAGCCATCCTCCTATTGGACTACAAGCATGGAGCTATCCTCCTATTGGACTACAAGCATGGAGCCATCCTCCTATTGGACTACAAGCATGGAAGCCATCCTCCTATTGGACTAAATGCATGGAGCCATCCTCCTATTGGACTACAAGCATGGAAGCCATCCTCCTATTGGACTACAAGCATGGAGCCATCCTCCTATTGGACTACAAGCATGGAAGCCATCCTCCTATTGGACTACAAGCATGTATCCATTTCCACTCCAGTGCAGGGGAGCAGCCCACTGACATGAAGTCACGTTAAAAATCCAGCTGCATTTCCAGCTCTGAACAGTAGGTGGGGGTGTTGAGGGGCATAGCAGCTGAGGTGATCAACTATCTCTCTCACACGCGCACACACACACACATGTACACGCACACACACACATGTACACAGTGCGCACCTACTGTATGTTAAGAAAGACACAGAAGGGAGTGCCCTTTCAAATGTGAAAAAAACATTCGTTTTGAGCTTGCTCATGCTTAAACCAAGCAAATGTGGCTTCCACTTGATAAGATCTCTTAATTCAAGTAAATGCACACTTATTTTGAGTGACTGGATAAGCCATTTATATTAGAAACAAGTCCAACTAGCTTTTAAATCTAAAAACAAGATTATAACACTGAGTTTGATATAGTTTTTGCAGTGTGCAAGTGTGCATTTTAATTTGTGTTTTGTACAGAAACTGTTCTATTTTTATGCGTAGCTGTAACCAATCAAATGGGAAATTACAAATGGTTGAACGTTTCTAGTGTGACATGGCCTCAAAGCATTGATAACATGCAAACCACTGCCTCTGCCACCATTTATTTTTTATTTTTGTAGGAAATATGGAAGAAAGAATTCATATCAATCTCTGGAAAAATAATTGTGGACACATTAAAACAATAAATCCTGTCAATGAGAAGCTTTTCGGCCCCATATCCCATGATCTGGCCGCAAGCAGGCATCGGTGTGACAGCTTTAAGCAGCACCCGCAGGTGTGGGTTTTCCTGCATGCAGTGTGTTCGGCTGAGTGATCCCATCTGTGTGTGCTCAAGCACGTTGAGCTTCACAGTAGATGTTTTGGCCACTGTACACCTAATTGCTTGCAGATTTTTCACTCTCGAGAAATCATCGTCCCATTTCGTGGGCAGGTTTAGTATTGTGTTTATGTTTGAGGGGGTACTGCTCTCTCTCTCTCTCTCTCTCTCTCTCTCTCTCTCTCTCTCTCTCTCTCTCGTGCCATGTAAGTCAATCTTTGTAAATATTTAATGTTCATATATTAAAAGGCACATTTTATTTTTTATTTGTTTCCTTTACGTAAAACAATTGTGTTTCTTTTATTGTGTGTTAACGTGTATGGACACGCACACGCACAAAAACGCACCCACATCCTTGCCCGCATTCTGCTTACTGTAAGCATCTGGGAACTATTAAGTACCTTTATAAACGTAACTTCCCCTATTAATGAGGAAACAGTAGTTATTTCCACTTTGTGCCCGAAGGTAATTAAATGATACTTCCATGGATTGGCAAGGAGTTGTGTAAGTGGCGATGAATGTACCAGTTAATTGAAGTTGGCGAGAGGGTGCTTTCAATCCGACCCCATAGCCACATGTATTGTTTTATTAGTCATGATGTCATTGGTGATGCTGACTGATTCAAGACAGGAGTCAGTGTGTTGTGTTTTTTGTACAACATTAAAATATTTCCATTGACGCAGATGAGATTATGTTTTTCTTGTGGTTACCTCCTTTTAGCGACATACCTGTAAGATATTACAGGTACATTCTATTTACCATATTAAGAGACTCCTTGCTTCACTAAACATCAGATATGGCAGAGTGCTTATTTGTGAGGTCGCATATATTTAGAACAGGCATGGTCTACTATGCAAACATGGAAGAAATCACTGGGCAGTGATTGGTGTCTTCAAAAAGTAGCTGCGCACATAGATAGAAAGTTGTCTAGACTCAAACATCCATCCATCCATCCGTCTTCTCCTGCTTATCCGGAGTCGGGTCGCGGGGGCAGCAGCTCCAGCAAGGGACCCCAAACTTCCCACATTAGAAATCTCTGACTGGGGGATCCCGAGACGTTCCCAGGCCAGGGCTAGACGTGTGTGGAACACCTCCCAAGGCGCCCAGGGGGCATCCTTACTAGATGCCCATACCACCTCAACTGACTCCAACATGTTTCTCTGTATTTTCATCAATGTTGAAAATCTCCTTTGTAAGTGTGGGGAATGTCATATTTAAGTAATAAGTATAGATTTATCAGGCATCATTTCATTACTCTAACTTTTCACTATGATTTTCAGCTATGTGTGTCTGTTTGGTAACATATGATGCTTTGTATGACACCTTGATTGTGTACAGTATGTACAGTACACAGCATTGTTTCAACAGAGAGAGAGATTTATTCCGTTTTCCAATACAAAACCGTTTAATAAATTTGTATTGTATTTAAAACTTTTTCTGAGCAAGCGTTGTGTGTGAAGGCCATTAAATGCCTTTCCCATATGTGCTGTAGGCCAATGTAGTTCAGTGTTTGAAGCAATTATAAACCCGGGCTATAAATTCAATTTTTACAGTGTAGCTACTGTACAGTACATGACCAGTGGAGGGGGCTGATGTAGCCAACATTCCCATGGCCATTGGAGGGATATATAAGAAGTCCTCCATGGATGAGCCTCTGGTGCATGTGCAGGAAAGGCTACTGCCAATAATGTGTGAGTGATTCATAGTCAATTGGAGGATCATCACGGGCACCGTGGAGAAATGTCCAGGAAGCACACCACGCATTTGTCTGAGCCAATTTAGCCATTTGCCAGGTATCTGAAGGTGGAGGCTTCGGGGATGGCTGGTTATCCTCTTCGCCCAGACGTTCTCACACCCGTGTAGCAGCCAACCACTATTACAGAGGAGATGTTCAATATGGCCCACGCTTCAGCACGCTGGATAATGGAGAGAGAGATTGGTGTCTGGCGGCAACCGTTTCTCTGTGTCAGGCATTCACATAGTGTTACCTCGACCTACAGTATAGTGGTGGATGTTACACAATGTTAAATGGAACTGAATGAGTCATAAGTAAGTCATATTCATACAATCGGACATGTCATTTTAACTTCAAATTACATTGCACTATTAAATGTTTAGATTCAAGAACAATTGCTTTAAAACTGACATTCTACATTTAAGTTCCTTGTTGTTTTCATTTTCTCCTCAGGCAACAGAGTTGAGCGTAGCCTACTTTTTACTTCAGTGTCATTTCATTCCATTCACAACTGTTATTTTATAAAGTGTGCTGTCAGGTTATTGCACATCTGTCAATCACATCCACCATAATCTGGTCTCATCTAGCTCAATTACGTACCCTATACCTTGTTCACAACATGTTTTGAGTTTCATACTTACATACTTAATTTGGCTTTCTACCAAATTCTTATATTTCAAAAACTGAACCAGCATTCATTGCGATCTGTCAGTGTATATTACCATTCAAACGTGAAACCATCTGCTTACAGGCAAGGTTTGTTCTTTGCCACAAGCGTGTGAACTTGCTTACTGCGCATCAGTAAGACAGTAGAACTGACTTAAAAATACTAATGCTGAATGGTTTACAGAACTAATTATATATATATATATATATATATATATATATATATACATATACATACATATACATACACAAACACACACAGACTAAGCCCTGCTGTTACCTTAGGCTCTCTCGATCAGTCTGCAACACTTTAATGTATTTTCCATTTGTATTTTTCCTGGTGTAAAGCAGGTTAAATTGCCTTGTGTATGAAAAGGTGCTAAACAAATGCACTTCAGCCTCAAATGTGATCAAGCATGTACAAATTGTTTTCTATTCCAGGTAGATTGTTCCAAACTGCCAAGTACACTATGTACGGTTTTTATGGAACTTCGATGTTATTACAGTTTGTCTTCACCATCATGCTTCATAAATCAAATATACAGTTTGACTTGTGAATTAAAAGATACTGCAAAGCTATTGTTAATAAGCATCCACCAGCAATAATACAAAAGTGTAATACTGATATTTGACCACTTCTCTGGTTCTAGGTGTATATTAGTAAGCAAAGGCTTTGCAAAGCCCTAGTACCACTTACAAACATTTTGCGACATGTACTGTACGTGTGTTTTGTCAATTTGTAAGCTTATTCCTACTAGGGGTCGAGATCGGAACTGAGCTAGGAAATCGGTCCAATACTGACTTAAATAGCTGGATCGGTATCGGTGACAATTGCACAGTTGTGACCGATCCATTGGGCTGATCCAATTAAATTAATTTATACTCGTAGATCTACCTGTCAAGCATCAGTCATGTCTAACCTACCCAGGCCACACTATCAGCAGCAGGTTTCTAAACTGCATCTAGGTCCATTTACTTTGCAACTTATCTTTAAACAAACCACTCCAACTAATGCATACATCAATGACAACATTGTAATATTCATATATAGCCCGTGTTACATTTTGTTTTACAGAGTTAGGAAAGCAATGTTCAAGCCTGATGGTTCCTTACACAAAACATGATTCCCAGTCTCTTCCTCAGTCACAGTGAGGAATACAGCTTCATTTAACACTGGAATCGGATCGGTACTTGGTATCGGCCGATACCCAAAGTGCAGGTATCTGTATCGGTATCAGAACTAAAAAAACTGGACCGTGCTATCCCTAATTCCTACCAGCCACAATGGTGTTACTTTAGTCTTTCCTCTCAAGAAACAAAACTATAACTGCCCAGGTATTGCCTGTATGTACACAACACACAGAAATACAATTCTGAAGTTGTGATGACCTTGTAGGAAAGCTTGTCAAAAAAAAGCCCTTTTCTTTTACAGCTATATAAGCGGTAGCAGAAGGCTGCGTGGGTAAACACCATTTATCACTGACCCCATTTAATCAATGCACAGACATACAGGATCAGTGTTTGCGGTGTGTGTGTATGCTAGCGAGATAGATGTTACAGTTACTGATTCACAATGGCAGGAGACACAAAGGACTGCCAAGTGTTCTTTAACAGATCATTTTAAAAGTAATGGAACTCAAATCACGTAGGGTGTTGTGAGACGAACATGTTGTCCATGAAGGTCCACTTGAAAGGTCAACTCTACATTGAACACAGTATTCCCAGGCTTTCACAACACATACACACTCAGCAAAACATGCCTTGTTTGTGTGTGTGTGTGTGTAGCTTAGTAAGCAATCCCCATCGACCCATCTGGGGCCCTCCGTGGTTCTGCCATGGACCTGCTTAGAGATCTTAAAGGGCCATTCTGCACACAGCCGTCCATTGCCATCATTGACCCTTACATATTTCAGCAACTGAGTGTGCGCTTTGGTGGCTGGGAGAAGGCTTAACTGTAGCACACTATTTAGTCAGCAGAGGGGGCCATCAGCCTCAATCAACTCAACTTAGGGCCTATTGTGAGAGAAACTCTTACAACCGGGAAAGTAAGTGTCTTTGCTAGTTTCAGACCGACGCAGTTGTCATTTTCCCATCCAGGTTGTTGAAATAGCAAATGCACTTGCGCCCATTTGAGCGCCTGTGGCTGTGTTGGTCTAAACCATAGACTGTATATATAAATGGACAATCCCTCCGTGATGTCACCCACAGGTTTTCTCAGGAACGTATTTGAACACCGCGCTGTGCTGACTCTGGTACCTCACTCTGCCTGTAACGCCCCCCTATGCCCCCTATTAATTATAATGGGAAAAATGCATGGCTAATATATGTAACTGATATAATTCACCCCCCCTACAGTTAGAGACCAAAACCATGTTTACTTTTGCTGTAAAGTCGGAAATTTTAACATTGTAGTCTATGGGGATTGACTCCCTTTTGCAGCCAGCCTCAAGTGGCCATTCGATGAACTGCAGGGTTTGCCACTTCCATTTTGTAATCATTTCTCTAAATGTAGCTTGCGCCTTGCGATTTAGACTTTGCGCTTAGATCGGTAAAATAGGGCCCAAAATGTCCACCCATACACACACACAGTCTTCATACTGAAATACAGTATAGGTCCCGTACACACACACACACATACAAACCCAAATATTTAGCATCTGTCCATCTAACATTTACATTAGACAGCCATAGCTCCCCCGCTGTGCTCTTGTCAGAAGCAGATTTAATTGGCAGGGAGGGGCAGTCATGGCAGTCAAAGAAATCTCATTTAGGTCAGAGGACATTTACAACTTGGCTGGGTGTTACATTTTCATGAAGGGAGGCAAAGCTCTGCTGCCACTGCTCTGGTAGCTACTCATTACACACACACACACACACACACACACACACACGCAAACAAACAGAGAGAGAGAAAGAAAGAGCGAGAGAGAGTGCGATTTACTCCACTTTAATTAGACACCACCATATTCCATTTTATGGTTCACTCAAAGATGTATGTAATTTTGTTTAAAAAACATTTTACATACAAAAAATAATCCAATCACTAACTGGGTTTATATGGACACTTTTGTGCCTTTCCAAATGCAATATTTCCAATTAGAGATTTTGGGTTACCGGTTTACATGGTATGTCATCTAATCTGGTCTGGTGTTTACATGCACTGTGACAGCCTTCATATAAAGCTGCTGTCCGAAAATATTTTTTTTATATTTATTAATAATACACTCATTGTTTATACTGTAATTTGACATTTCACGTTTGCTCATTTGAGTGCACACATTTTAGTTGGCATGTTGTCAGTAATACCATTTATGTTACCCTTTGTTTGTTTCCATGAGTCCATGCTGGAGGGATGTACACCTACGGCAGACCATTACCATTGATTGGACTAAACCAACTCTTTTGGAGCTGCGGCTTCTTCCTGTCGTTTAACGGCGGCTGGCATCCATCTCATTGGTGCATTACCGCCACAGTGGTGACTGTCTCTAATAATGTGGACTTTTGTCTCATTATTGTCTATGAATTTATATTATGTTTGTTTACATTATTTAAGATGTTTATTTATTTATATTCTACACTTGTATATTTGTCTACATTTATCTAATGGTTTCTTGAGTTTAATGTAGTTTATTTTTTCCCCTCTGTCTTAATTAGGCTAGCCTGTCCCTTATATAAACCCAGTTTGTGTGTCGATGTGCCACACCTGTGAGGTGGATGGATTATCTCAGCAAAGAAGAAGTGCTCACACAGATTTGTGAACAATGTTTGAGAGAAATAGGCCTTTTGTGTACATAGAGAAAGTATTAGAGTTCAGCTCATGATGAATGGGGCCAAAAATAAAAATGTGTTGCCTTCATGATTTTGTTAAGTGTACAATGTCTCATAGGGCTTTAATAATATATCAGACACCACACAAAACCAACTGGCAAACTCCAATGGGAATAGACCAGAAAGAGGGAAGTCTCCTCTTAGTCCCAGAGTAACAGGCTAAGATTGGGTGGCGTTCACTGCTGATTTGTAACAGAGAGAAATGGATGAAAGTATGACAGGCTGTATGAGAGAGTTGAAGTGACAGACCACTTCCGTGCTTCGTGTTCATGCCCATTAGAAAATACATCCACTAAAAAAAAAGTGTCTCAATGTGGTGCCTTTTGGCAGTGACTGGGACTGGACCAGAGTGCCTCCTTGGGTGGATATGCTGTTACTACAGTGCCTGGGTGCTGGACGTCGAGCTCCGAATGTACAGTGTACAAGCTGCCAGGTTAATAGCCAAATAGGCTGCCAGACACGTATACAGTAGTGTATATATGTACACGTTTTTTACCTTTACTACTATTTGTCTGCTAGCAAAAGGACCATTTTTTTTCTTTTGTTTGAAAGTGTAATTATTTTATCTACAAATGACACATAGCTAAACAATGCATGCAAAAAATTAAACCTAGCCAGTCTTGTATTATCCTGATCTCACAAGCTATTAATGTGGGAAAAGTGCACATATTAGACTACTTTCATATTTTTATTATTTATATAATTCCTTTACATGATTCAATTATAACATGTTTTCTTAAATCATTATGCTATAATACAGTATATTGTACACAAAGGGAGAATTGTACATCTCAAAAGGCCTATTGTAATGGTGACCGTGCAAGAATGGACTGCTTGACTCCCATCATCTCTACCCCAGGATGGTGATGATTGTCCATGAAGTCAGACCCAGATGGTGACCTTGACAAGTGGACCTGGCCTCCTTTGAGCACAAAAACAGTCATGGGAAAACTTATTGGGAGGATTTTTTTTTGTGACCAATAACAAACTAGAATATAACAGAGGGTTGTACTGTAGACCAAAAATGCATATTTTGTGGAAGGTCTAAATGAGATGAGATAAGCACTGTGTAAGAATGTGGTTCTTTGACTTTAATTTCTTTTCAAATCCACACAACTTTTTTTTTCTGAGGTTAAAGGTGTGGTCAGTCATTCTTGCTAACTTCAAGGTCAAATCAAAACAGTATCGCTCTGCTGTCCTCTGTGGGCCGCATCACACTTCGAAATGCATTGTGAAGCAACGCGTATTCACTTTGTTGATGGTCCTATTTGTGGAGCCAGGGCTTTGTAGAAGTATCATTACTTTTTCAACCCCCACAGAAAATGGTAAGATAGCAAACATGCGAAGAGATACTTGCTGAATTTGACTAAATGCATCATCTTACAATTAGTTGGCAAAAACTGACTACCTTTTTTAACTAGGATCAATAAAAAAATAATAATTTTGTGAGTTGAGTTGTATCTCTGTCTTTTGATAACATCAACACTACAGTTTGAAATTGGCGCAACTACATTTTGGACTTCCTAACTTCACCCAATCACAATGTTTCAAATCAGCTACAGCGCCGGTGGAGACCAAAGCAGACAACGCATTACGTTGTCGTCATCTTGGGGGGAAAACTTCCACTGGCCGCTGATTGGTCTCTACGCGTTCGACAAACGCTTTTGCATGTTAGGGTTCCAGATGGATGCTCTCTGCGAAATGAAATTGGCGCTCAAGAGAGCAAGACGGTCTTGTGAGGCTAGAAAATAAAATATTAAATGCACTCCCATCCCACCCCCAGCTCTGCACCTGGCTCCACCCACTGCACAATTTAGAAAAGTATTAAAAGTAGTCAAGGAGCGAAGGGAGGGGAGGGGCTGGGGGCATTAACATTTTAATTTGTTGCACACTCAGCAATAGTCTTGGGCAGATGTGGCGGATATGATCTCCTTGTTCCTATGAAGCACAAACATTTTTAACATACTGTTCACTCTCAGGGATCTTCCTTAATCTTTCAAAGTATATTGTCCACAGCACTGTTAAAAAAACAATCTCCATCCACATGCAAAATGAAATTGCATGCTTTCAAGCCTGTGAAGGAAAACGCTGTATGTAAACAAAAGATATAACGGCAAACACTCTTACGTCAAACAATGAAGATAATGGTGTACATGCTGACATTACAAGCCACAAACTGTTTCCCCTGTCCTCGTGAACACTGAACAGAGCTTTTAAACACCTTCACCCTGGAAGGAGGTTTGCTGAAACTCCATCTTCAGTGATTTTACAAGCGGGATGTAAGGCCTCACAGCGTAGACGAAGCTGCGCATTTAAGAAAACTAGTCGTGTACGTGTGGACTAGGCATTAGAGTGACATTCTGTTGGGACCAGTCCAAGACACACCTGTGCAATAATCATGCGGTCTAACAGCTTCTTGATATGCCACACCTGAGGTGGATTAAGTTGGCACAGGTGAGGCACTCACTAACGTGGATTACTGTATAACTAATTTGCCAACACAATCTGTGAATACAGTAGAACAGGGCTATTCAACTCCAGTTCTGGAAGGCAGCTGCCCTGTGTCTCCCTGCTCCAACACACCTGATTCTAATTGGTAGAAGCCTGATAACGACCCAGTCAGTAGAATCAGGTGTGTTGGAGCAGGGAGACTCCTCAAACATGCAGGGCAGATGCCCTCCAGGACTGGAATTAAATAGCCCTGCTGTAGAAAATAATACTCATGAAAACAATAAAAATAAGTATTACATATTTTTGTTGAATAATGAAACAATAGAATGCATTTCGTGAACAAAACCTGGAAGAAATGTTGTGCATAGTAATTGTGTCAAGCTTTAAAGAAAATCTCCAAATGTTCTATCTTGTACTTTGAATGACGGAGGATAAATATTGGCCTTTGCATCACATTCCATCACCCAGAATGCACCCATTAAATTCACTAGTATTACAGTTGTCTCTCACACACACAAACACACACACACACACACACTATGAGCTGACCTCTGTGATGAATCCATAGCACTCTGAGATAACGTGTTATTGTTGAGGCTAATTACCAGAGATAACATGAGGAATCCTGCATTAATAGGAACTGATTATCTGGCAGGCACGCAAGGGCAGCCGTCAAGCCGCTTAAAAGACCATTAGCACAACATACAGTGCTAAGATTGTGTTTCACTAAACACACGTGTGCCTGTTCACTGAAACACAAAGAAACAACACTTACAGGGGAAAATACAGACTGTGATATTTATGAATCACTTGCTCCCCATTACTCATTAAGATCATACACAAAACAAGTTAAAATACAGGTAAAGAAAGGTATCAGTGGTGACAGGCAATCTTAAAAACTGTTTAGCTCTTCATCCAGAACATTATTTCTCACTAATAAAGGTATGCGCTTTAGCCTTACTGTCATTTATGGCTACAAGGTACAGACAGGTTTCTTGGCAATGCTGTTTTGAAATCCACACATTTTGGTTTCTTTTGAAAACAGCACTGGAAAATCAAATTGCTGATACAGTAGCCCTCGTGTGTTGGCGTTGCATGGCATTCAATCAATAGCTTTCTTTTTCTTAGGTGTCTCTTTGGTCGGTTGAAGTTAATTCTCTAGCTGTCTGAAACAACTATTTCATAATTTTAAAAAGGAAAACACACATGAGTCTGGGTAATTATATTGATAAAGTAATTAGCTTGTTTTTTATTTCTCCAGCTACATTAAATGCCACTTTTCCTGTTCAGGATTCAAATATTTACAATCTTTAAAATGCATGTGTTTTTTCTCACAGAGAGAAACCTTTTCTATACTGCATGTAATGTTTTGATACCTCCCAGTCATTATCAGGCTTGATTGATTGATTCATTTGAATATTTGCATTGAATTGTTGGAGCAGGCAGACCTCAAATAGCTAGTCCACACGTATATGGATACATTTTTAAAATCCTCCCCATACGGAACGCTCTAAGAAAAGAATCTCCATCGACATGAAAACACAACTGCATGTTTTCTAGTCTGTGAAGAAAAACGACATGTCAACAAAGGCTATTAAGGCACACACTCCGACATCAAACAAAGGCGATAATGGTGTACATGATGCTGACGTTACAAGCAAAAAACACTGAATACAGAGTTTTTAAACACCTTCACCCTGGAAGGAGGTTTGCTGAAACTTCATTAGTGATCGTATGCACGGTTTACATGTGGATGAAAGGCATGCAGTGGCCTTTCATCCACATGCAAACCGTGCATACGATCACTAATGAAGTTTCAGCAAACCGCGTAGAAAAAGGTACGCATTTCAAAATAGCCGTGTGGACTAGACATAAAACATGAAGGGCAGTATGCAGCACCAGGGTTGAGATCCAGTGCTTTAGAGAATAAATCAATCGACTTAATGTGTAACTGCACCCCAGCTCTGAGGCTGATCATTGCACAACTTTGAAAAATGCTAAAACATAGTCAAGGAGCTACGGGGGATGGGTGGCAGGCGGGGTGTTTTTTAGACCATAAAATCCTGATTTTGATAAAACCAGAAATGTTGTCAATATTAACACCAGCATTTATGTGTCATACAGTGTTGGGCAAGCTACTCAGGAATTGTAATAAGTTACTATTTACTTATTAATCCTTCTAAAAGTTATATTGCTATTACTTTGTACTGGGTATTAAAAGTAATTAGTTACATTACTAGTTACATTACTATATTACTTTCCCAATCCCTGCCTCACCCCTTCCGATAAATGACAACTTGTGTAGCAGCTCATTTTATAATTGAATCCTCTTTATTGGAACAATAATTAATCTTAGGAGTCAACAATCAGTCAAAGTGAAAACATTGCAGCCTCTCAAACCAGATGATTGACAGGTCGGTTCAATTAGCCTACCCTAAGTTTGCGAGGATCAGAAATATTGTTCTTGTAACTAAGTAATGGAATATTACTTGGATTATTAATTGTAATATTATTACTGTTTTGGAAAAGTAATTAGTTACACTACTAGTTACTGAAAGTAATATTACAGTAACTAGTTACTACCGGCGCTATGGTTAGGATGGTCAGTAATTAATAACTAGTTACTAGTTACTGCCCAACAATGGTCTAATCACAGTGTCTTATTTAGTTTACAGCTCAAAAACACAATTATACTTTAACCTGAGTCACACTTTAGTTAGTTATACTTTAACATCAGTGAGTTGTATATGACATTGATAGGTAATATGACTAATTGGAATCAAGGCTCAATTTGGACCTGGCTCCACGCTGCATTCTTTGTCTTTAGCACCCCGCCATTGTGGAGAAAGAGGTTGGTTGAAATAGCATGCAATGTGAGCAGAGGCCTGGGGAATGGCAGTACTGAGGAAAATGGCGCTATTCACGGGTTACAGTCAGCCACGATGACACTGAGTCAAAGTGAGTTATAATTACACACATCTATTGACAGTTTCTATTAAGACATAATCACACACATTGACTTTCCAGACACCAGGGATGCTTTGGAAATGAAAATACAGAAACATACAGCACAGTATTAAAAGTACAAATCATATTATGACAGATACATTTTTTACATTGCACATAAAAATGGTTACAAAACAATAAAAAAGGTGTATAAGTGAGAAATCACAATAATGTGAACCATGGAAAAAAAAGGCACCATTCATATTGACCGTTTTAACTTTCCATAAACATCACTTCTCATTCAAGCTGTTAATACAAGCAATACTTTTTGTCAAATTTACCAAATATCTCCTCGCATTTTGCCATCTTACCGTTCTCTGTGCAGGTGTTGAGAAAATAATTATACTTCTTTACAGCTCTGACTTCGTAAATAGTAGCATAAACAAAGTGGCGAACACCGCTCGTATCAACAAAGCACTACGCTTTGCTTCACAATGCATGCCGACGTGTGAAGCGCCGACGTGTGAGGCGATACCATTTTGATTTGAGCTCAAAGTTAGCAAGAATGACTGACCCTACCATTAATTATGCGGTCCTGATTTTGAAATTACAAGTTGTCTCTAATTTCATTTTTTCTTTTGTGAATGCAGTGTGCTTCCGTATTGAGTGGGGGCAGGATGGTCTGGTTGTCTGGGTGTTGGGCTCCCAGCAGTAAGGTCGTGGGTTTGAACCCCGATGTTGACCTACCTGTAAGCATCCTTGAGCAAGATGCCTAACCCCCCACCCCCCCTACTGCGCTCGGTGGTTGGTCACGCCTTGCATGGCGTGTGTGTGCGTGTGTGCGTGTGTGTGTGTGCGTGTGTAAAATACTGTACAGTGTATATATATGTAGGGATCAATGAGTAACTGAAAAGCGCTATATAAATGCAGTCCATTTTATATATATAGAGTGACACCCATAGGCATGCCTTGCATAAAACAGGTGACAGTTACAAGAAACACTGACCAATAATCATCCAGGTAAACAAAGGCTGACCAGACAGATGTTTTGTTGAACCCAGACATGCTCTATACTGATGTTCTGACCATATATACATTGTCATGTTCAATGTAATACTGCTTATAATCATGAGGAGATCCAAATTTTTGTATTCTGTTCTTTGTCCCGGCTCCTGTTCCAAGTTGATACCTCGTCACTTCCATCTGGTTGTCTTACCATTGATTTGATTATTGGTTTCACCTGTCACCCTCTGTATTTATACCCTTGTGATTCTCCTGTTCATGGTTGATGGTAGTGTTAAGGTTGTTACTTGTTGTTTTGCTTCTTGGATATTAAATATAATATCTTTGTTCCAAGACCTGTCCTTGAGTGTAAAGAGATTTTCCTCCTCCTAAATCAGGCTACAATCCTTCTGAAAGGTGTACAATCTGTAGAAATGTCCATTTTCCAATCAGTACTGTTAGACAAAAAATAATTCCTAAGAGTTCATTAGCATACTAATGTTTCAACATCAAAACAAAATATAGACTATATTTGTGTGCATACCTAAATCTCATAATTACGCTATTGTCATGCATTCTTTGTGGTTTTCTAATTTCTTCTTTTCTGTTCCCAAGGCAGTTTGAGTGACAGAATGAAGAGGCTATGCTGATAATCCATCATTAATAAAGACCTGTGCAATTACTGTAATAAGTAACATTACAGCATTATAGTAACTGCGCAGGCCTGCAGGAGTTGCTATTCTGGGGTGCATTTCCCAAAAGCATTGTTGCTAACTATGTTAACAACTTACATGGTTGGAACTACACAGCTGCGACACTTTACAGCTGTACTGTACTTCCCCGTACAGTACAGATGGTTCCCTGTTTCACCCTCCTGAGGTGACTGATGGTTTTCCAGAAACACATCAAAAGTCCTTCTCCATTTCTTCTCCGAACTTCTCCCATACCCTCTGTTTTGCCTCTTTCACAGCAGAGGCTGCAACATTTCGAGTCCGTCGGTATCTTTCAACCACCTCCGGAGTCCTCTGGAATAACATATCCCGAAAGGCCTCCTTTTTCAGTCAGTGTCCACCACGTTGTTCAAGGGTTACCGCCCCTTGAGGCACCTATGACCTTGAGACCACAGCTCTCTGCTGCAGCTTTAGCAATGGAAGCTTTGAACATTGCCCACTCAGAATCAATATCTCCAACCTCCACAGGGCCAGAGATGCTCCGCCGGATGTGTGATCTCATGAGCAGGGCCCTCCTCCAGACATTCCCAGTTCACCCGCACTGCCCTTTGGTCTTACCAGATCTGTCCAGATTTATCCCCCACCCCTTGACCCAACTCACCACCAGATGGTAATCAGTTGACAGCTCTGCACATTTTCAGAAGCCCAACGCCCACTGAAGGCGTCAGCACGTGCCAAGAGATGCCAGAGTTTTAGAACAAGTAATTTTGAATGGAGCAACGCCCACTGCCAGCGTCTGACATGCGTCAACGCCAAGGTTTAGAATGTGATTCTATTTCTTGGGCGTCAAGTCATAATCATGCATTGAATATCTGCAGGTTTCTGAGCTCCTCCTATTTTACTTTACCTTTCGAATGTTGAAATCCTGGACGCACAGCCGAATGACGCGGCCAGTGGGCGGCGGCCTAAAGGATGTAGCTGTCTGTATATAATCACTATAGCAACTTTGTATTATGCTCCTTTGAGTTATTAATTTAAGATAGGAATCATGTGTTTTCAATAATTTCAATATGGTCAAAATAAAATTTGGTACATGTTTAACATTAAATATAATATTTTTTTATATAATTTACATACTCTGTGTGTGTGTGTGTACGTGCCTTCATAATGCACACACGCACAATAAAACACCATTCCTATTGCTGTTTAATGCCGATTTCAGATTCGTACAGAGGAGTGTTTTATCTTTCACCTACCTACTCACGGTGACGCCCCTCCCTACCTCAAGGAACTCCTTACCCCTCAAACCTCCACATACACCCTTACAGTTCCAAGCACCAAGCTTTGCACTATGGGTGATCGAGCCTTCTGCTCAGCTGCACCTAGAATGTGGAACGCTCTGCCTGATCACAGACCCTGGATGTTTTTAAACGTGGCCTCAAAACCCACCTTTTTAAGAAAGCTTTTGGTTAATACCTTTTTATTGTTTGTAGCACTTTGGGATTTCTTCTTAATGTAAAGTGCATTATAAAGTACAAATAAAATGTACTATTATAATTATTATTATAATAAAGTGCATTAGAACTCCATTAGACACACGGTGCATAGCCTCGTATGAGGCAGATGACTTTGAATGCTGAGCCTTTGTATTATCATGCACAGTAATAGTGATGCAGTTACAAAAGCACAGAGTCATGACCCCCAGTAGTACCACATACATATTTCATCATGTGGGGAAGAAAGAGATGCTGTCAGTTTTTGACGCACATTTTTCTGCTTGTTGATTGCATACAATCTGTTGTAGTGGAATCTTTACTATTTAATCCATAACTGTTTCAGCAATATTGCATTTTATCCACTGCAGTCTACAGGAGTAGGTAAAAGTTTGTAACTTAAAAAAGTTTGTTAAAAGTAAAATGGTTATGAATGCAGTGGATATTGAAGAGGGGAATTCACTGGAGACAAGATAGTGTGATTGCAATCTGTCTGGATGATATTTAGACCCACGCTGGATAAATATGGATACAAGATGTCCTAAACTGGTCATACAGAATCAAGGGAAACGAGGTGACAGGGCAATCATTGTAACATGCTACAAAGTACTAATACACTGGAGTTCACATGATAGCCTGATGTAAGCTTTATATAGTGTTATGGATGTAACCAGACCCATGAAGCTAAAACCATAGCCTGATGTAACCAGACCCATGAAGCTAAAACCATAGCCTGATGTAACCAGACCCATGAAGCTAAAACCATAGCCTGATGTAACCAGACCCATGGAGCTAAAACCATAGCCTGATGTAACCAGACCCATGGAGCTAATACCATAGCCTGATGTAACCAGACCCATGGAGCTAAAACCATAGCCTGATGTAACCAGACCCATGCTATGGAGCTAATACCATAGCCTGATGTAACCAGACCCATAGAGCTAAAACCATAGCCTGATGTAACCAGACCCATGCTATGGAGCTAATACCATAGCCTGATGTAACCAGACCCATGCTATGGAGCTAATACCATAGCCTGATGTAACCAGACCCAAACTATGGAGCTAATACCATAGCCTGATGTAACCAGACCCATATGGACCAGACAGACCCATGCTTCACTTTGTGAATAGCATCAGGACACGCTCCACTGCTGATTGTTTAAAGTATTTGCAGCCTCTGGTTAACTAATTATCATATCACAGAAAATACTGACAATCTGATTCCAAAATAAATTGTAATGTGCTTAATGCAACACATTTATTGTGATATTATTTTACCTTTATGCACACATACACACGCACACAGCATTTTATTGGAAACAAACAATAAAAACGTTTCCTTCGATAGGCTGCCAGGTTGGTCTCCCCTTTAGACTCCCCTATTGTCTCTTAAAGACAAATCTTAAACAGGACAAGAATATGGAAAGCATGGCAATTGAGACAAACTCCCTTTCTCCATGTTTTCCATTATTGTTATTCTATCTAATCTATTAAACTACTAAATCTATTCAAACCTATTATTGTCCGCATACCGAAAAATGTTGTCTTGCAGTTTCTATCATTCATTTTCTTCATCCTTTGCACTGCTGAAATACTTGTCAATGGATAGTTGTGTAAATCCATTGTCATGGTTTTTGTCTTTGGTAGTTATTTTGGTTGGTATATTATAGGAGTGCCTCCTCAAAAATGTGACTAGGCTACTAAATGAAGACAGCAAACAAGCAGGTGAAAGTGTATTAATGTTGGTTGGTATGAGAGTCATGAATTGATATGCGATCCTGGAGGGGCTGGATGAAAAACCTAACTATTTTTATAATGAAATAAAAAGTAAATTTTAATGGAAACACGCATCAGCATCGCATCAGTTAGGAAGGTATGGGGAAAACCACATAGTGATGTGATGAGTGACTTGCAATACACATTTCAATCTTTAGTTTAAACTAATGCATTGTTTTTACATAGACTGGAGGGCCAGCACTTACAACACCTTCAGTATGTATATATATACTGTATATATATATACAGTATACCAAACAGCCTGCACAAATAATGGAAAAATTATTGATTCTTAATCAGAATGATTCAGAAGCAACAGCTAAAAGGTGTATTCAGGACCAAATGATCAGGATACAAAATAAGAATGTGAGGGCAATGAGATCCTTCTGACTAGACTGAGCCAATGAAAGGACAAGCTAACATCCATTTTAATTGGTGTCTGCGCTTATAAGAAATGTGCTTGGTGTACCAAACACCCTGCCACATCCATGCAGTATGCAAGGAGATAAGAAATATTACATTTTAGAAGGCCAGTGGATTGGGAATGAGCTGCAGTTAAGGAAGGAGTCAAATAATCAAACATTGACAGGAAATCGTTAACCCGTTATTTTCAGGGGTTCAGTTGTTTTAACTGTTACTACATGTTTATAATTTCACCCAAAACTATCTACCTCTAATGTATCAGATGATGTCGTGCCGAGTCTTGAATCAGCAAGAAACTGAATATGAACAATGAAAAGCATTATCCTCTCTAAACCTGAAGTTGTATTGTGCGGTTTCTTGTGTATGCAGCTACAGTACACCAATAGTGAGTAAACAGCAAACTCAAGGCCTATTTAACAGGCAAAACATGTCCTTTGTCCGTCTATCTCTCTTCTGTCAAGATTTGCCCACAAAATGAAAAAGATTACATATCAGCATACCCTGAGAACAGTGGCTGTCAATTGGGGATTTCTAATACAGCAGAGGAAATCTATCTATATCTTGGTCTGGTCACAGAAAGAGCCGTTTCGGTTGAGATTCCTATCACACTGAAGCGTTGTGAGGTTATTGATGGGAGTCTATCACACAGAAGTGCTTTTCAATTATCCCACCACTGACGCTTGTGTACACTGATGAAAATATCAGCGTCCATAATAGCTCACTCACACCGTCCACAACTACATAAGCCACGTATAATCCCTACAACCTTTGGGATGCCATTTTAGTGACACACACTACTGACAAAAGGTTCCGTTAATCACGGACCATGAGAGGGTAGACTAAAGACACGGTTTCTGTGGTGCCCTGTTAATCCCGGAGAATGAACACGTCTCTTTCACAGGAAGGTCACAGCATGAGGTCAGCTGCCTTTGGAGCTAGTAGAAATCCAAGGTCTTGCTCAAAGACATTTTATTAGAGCTGGTGATATTAAGTGCTTTCACAAGGGCTTGGGGTCACTGGATATAGCAGACGTGGCATTGTGCAGCTTGATAACATCTAAAAATGTGTCTTAGCTTGACTCATTTAGGGAGACAGCGATTCAGCAAACTGTATGTCTGCATTAGTGAATTTAGAGCTAGCTTAAAGACAGCTGTGTTCCATTTCGGTTTCTGAAACCCGAAATGTATGCCTTCCTGTGAGGAATTGGTTATCTTTTTCAATTTATTTTTAACATGTGGCTTTCCTCGAGGAGTTATCAAATGTATGAACACAGCTGGACTAGACAATTCAGTTTTTTATTCAGGATATTTTAAAATTATATCCATTATCCATTTACTGTACCATTTGATTCCTTTGAATTATGTAGTAGCCACATTTCT
>JAODUH010034572.1:0-21838 GCA_027564835.1 Typhlichthys subterraneus
TGTGTGTGTGTGTGTGGGGGGGGGGGGGTGTACGCTGAACAATAGAGGTATTATGTGTTGTACTGATTCTCTGAGACTAAACACACACACACACACACACAGTTGGTCATTTGCAGAGTAATGAACTGCAATGTGTATTTGTATTATGCAGATAGCCAATCAAAGCTTATGTTAAAGACACACACATCGATAGTGTCCCCATGTCCTCCATAGCTCACTGTGTGTATGTGTGTGTGTGTGCACGCTGTTACTTGAGCATGTCAGTTATATTGAGGCAGTTCACAGAACCTGCCTTTCATCTGCTCACACACACACACACTTTTCCCTGTGATGTCACTGATTCTTGGCTCCATGGCAACAGTGAGCGAGGAAGAGAGGGAGAGAGGAAGAGAGAGAGAGAGAGAGAGGGGGAGGGAGAGAGAGAGGGGGAGGGAGAGAGAGAGAGGGAGGGAGAGAGTGTCTTCAGGGGTCCGGAGGCAGTGGGTGATGCACACGCTGTCTTGGGCCAATCAGAAACAGCCTGTGCTCTGTTATCTTTAGGAGTCTGTCTGCCTGCCTGCCTGTCTGTCTGTCTCTGTCTGCATGTCTGTCTTTGAGTTTGTGTTGTCTGTTTTGCCTGCCTGCCGATGTGTGTGTGCGTGTGTCATGCGTGTGTGTGCGTGTGTGACAGGGAGAAAAGTTATTTTAATATTCTGCCTCCTTATCTTGAGCTGAACCTGCTGTTGCCTAAATAAGAACAGGGTTATATCGTTTTACATCCATGACATTAATACAATTATCTCTGCTCTGGTTCTCAGCTCCTCTAAAGCCTTCTATTATATTTAGAAGAAAGCATGGACTCTGTTCATCACACCTTTGGCAGATTATGGTGTGTGTGTGTGTCAAGCTCCATAAAAAGCACATTTTCATTAACGGTACTTTATTTACGTTCTAAAGCCCCCCTCCTCCTGAACAGTGGTGCAGTGAGAACAGTTCAAGGGCTTAACATTCCCGTGGGGCCTCAGCTGATAAGCAGCAACGGTGCCGTCTGTCACGTGGGTTACCCCCGGTTGCAGTAGCCACCCTGGTACAGCACAGAACCTCAGGCAAAGGCCCATGGGAGATGTAGACAGCTCAGTAGACCAGACGGTGTGCGGGTGCTGGAAGGTGATGCTCCTGTGTGCAGGACGCAGAGCAGCTTCAGGGTGAACAGAGGAAACGGTTTTTACATTCAATCCAAGTGAAGAGGTGCCTTGCTTGACAGACCCTCTAATCACATCGCAGACATGACTGCAGTCAGTGTGTGTGCATGCATGCATGCGTGTGTGTGTTAAAGAGACGTTAAAAACGTCCGACTCAACATATGATGTGTGGTTGCTTGCGGCGCTGTGCATCCCCTGGACACGTAAGCTACTGTAATGTTATTAATGAGCTGTGCATGCACAGGCGGCTTCATTGCAGTTCATCCATAATGTAATACTCGGCAGTTCGTCGTTGGGACACACTTCTAGCGAGGAATGCCACTCACCAAGGAACGCACGTTTTCCTGACTAAGTAGAGCACATCAATAGAGTCCTTCAGGCGGGTTTATATGGTACAAATGTTTAAATTATTCATCGTGCTGCAGTCATCCAGTTATGTTGAGCTCACATAATGCCCTGTTGTTTTGCTTTGGGGACTGTAGACCACATTCATATCAGTTTTCAGAAAACATTCCGGAAGATGTAGCATATTAGTCGTGCTGGCAACACAAGTCCTTATTCCTAGCGCCCTCCAGAGGTTGCTCCGGTGCATTTAAAGACGGTAGAGAAACTTCAAGGCTATCCGCCCAATAACCACATAAATCACCTCCAAAATGTTTTGGGAATATTGTGTAACCTAGGTTACACACAGGTAGGCTATAGGCTACATCCCATATCTGCAAACAAACAGTGACAGCACAGAGACCACGGGACCTATATGCAACCCGCATAGAAAACACTATCAGTGAGTACGTTTTTGTGTTTCTAATTTTCTCTAATTCTATTAATTATTACTCACCCAACTAAACACCCACCCGCGCAGAGTGAGACTATCTAGATGGCATCATTTCAGTTGAGTGCTTCTCCGTTTCAGTATGGGTTTTAATGGAGCCAGTAAAGTCTGATATGGCCACAAACTACCAGCTATAGTGTTTCTTACAGTGAGTGAATGCACATGGGCGGAAACATTAAAATAGCACTCATAGGTATAATGCTAATATTGTATCTTGATCTATAGTCTTGATGGATCTATCATAATACAGTACATGTTCTTCATAAAAATATAGCTTATATAAACTCTATAGGAAACACAGTAGTTCATAACATTAGTATGTTAAACTGTGCTGAGCGGGCTTAATTAAGACATTCAAACATTGTAAAATAACAGGATTGCAGGCTATACTACTCTATAATTATTGTGATTTGTGATTTGTGAATTGTGAAACATAAAATGTGATAATATACCATAGAGTAAAATTAAAAGTACATGTGTGTACTGTACGTGTGTGTGTGTGTGTGTGCGTGCGTACTGTACATGTGTGTGTGCGTGTGCGTGTGCTATTGCTGTTTCAGACCTCAGAAAATGTTCAATTACAATTTCCCACCACACTCCCGTAATTATAAAACATAATTTGATTAGCTGTAGGCTCCTTGGGATTATCAGACCATGACATTGATCTCTAATACGTTTCAGATGAGCTAGAGCGCAGATCAATAGATCAATCAATGGAACGTACGGAACACATTCATGTCTGGCAGAGGACAGTGGGGCTTCTACTGAACATTTCTGTACAGATGAAAGAAACTACATTGCAGCCACCACTAGATGTCAACATTGTATAACATAGAGAGGTTTTCACTGAAGGAAAAAAACTTTCACTGTATCTGGGACTTCAATCACTAATTTTAATTAATACTTTAGGACAAATAACTTGAGAATGCAGGATGTTAGTCAACTAGTACTGCTGGAAAATATAAGCATCACAATAGGCCTTTTTGTGATTTGTGTAAAACAGGCCCTTACAAGGCCAAGTCATTCATGTCAAGGTTGTTTCTATAGCCCTTAATCACAAGGGCTGTACAGCCCACATTTCACATGGAAACAAGCTACACCCCCTAAACCTGCTGCTCCTTACAGAAATGAAGAACCATCAGTAACCACCTCCTAGCCTCCTAGTATCCTAGACTCCTAGCCTCCAAGCCTACTAGCCTCCTAGTCTAACTTCCTAGCTTCCTAGTCTTCTAGTCCAACTTCCTAGCCTCCTAGCCTCATAATCTAACTTCCTAGCCTCCTAGCCTCCTAGTCTAACTTCCTAGCCTCCTAGTCTAACTTCCTAGTCTCTTAAACTCCTAGCTTCCAAGCCTACTAGCCTCCTAGTCTATTTTACTAGTCTCCTAGCCTCCTAGTCTAACTTCCTAGCCTCCTAGCCTCATAGTCTAGCTTCCTAGACCTATAGGACCTTCCTGACATTAGTCAAGTCAGTTTATTTATAAAGCTAATTTAATGAAAAAATAACCTATACTGACCAACACATTTATGCAATTGACAATGAATACATAAAAAATCAATAAACTAAAACAACAACTTTATAAATAGGCTTTTTTTCAGATTGGCTGTAGAGATGTTAACGTGTGTGTGTGTGTGTGTGTGTGAGAGAAAATGTGTATAGGGTGTGCTTTGGTGTTTCACTCTCTTACACACATAAGCACACACTATCTCTGTGTAGTGTCAGACATTTACCCAGAATGCACCTCTCTGGTCGATGGTTTTATCTTCTGTGAAGAGTAGAGGCACTCTGCTGCATCTCCATCTCGCTGCCAGACACAGGGTTGCCATGGGCAACAGAGGAACACGTTCCAACGCTGACAGCAGCATTTATTCCCAGGAGAGAGGGTTCACAATACTTTGCTGGGGTGACCCCAGGAGAGAGGGTTCAAAATGTCTTACAGGGGTGACCCCAGGAGAGAGGGGTCATGTCTTGCTGGGGTGACCCCAGGAGAGAGGGGTCATGTCTTACAGGGGTGACCCGGGGGTGGGGGGGGCTTGGAATGATGTCGTCACGCTTCGCTTCGTCAGGCTTTGCTGTTGTGAGCGGTCTTCACCACTTTGTTGATGTTCCTACTTATGGAGCCAGGCTGTGTAGAAGTACCAGAATATGTTTTCAAAACACACTGAGAACAGTGAGCTAGCAGAATGTGAGAAGATATTTGGTGAATTAGACAAAAAGTGAAGTCAGCTTACAATTAGCTTGCAATAGCTAGCTTAGGCCTATCTCAAAGGCTTAAAGTGATTCTATATTAATATGCAATAAAACCTCTACACTGTGAAAATATTGTATGCATCTGTGAAATCCCCTATATCTAATTTAGTGTGATAATCCTGTTTTTAAATCTACTGTAGTTGGGCTGGTTTCTATTATACATGTGCACTAAATGTGCACTTAATTTAAGAAATCCTATCAAGTGAATTTCCCTTACTGCACTGGCAGCCACATTTGCTTGTTCTAAGCATTAGTTAAACTCATAACTAATATATTTGCACTTATATTTGATATGGTATTTTTTGCAGTTAAGCTTATATGAAATGTGTCTCTACAGTTGAAGGATGGAATCAGGAGGTGTACTACAAATGTGAGAAACCTTTGCAGCTTAGCTGAGCTGTTTATAAATTCACTTTCAGAGAGCCTTTGTCGGCAATTTAGAATAATAACAGAATATAATAATACACTCATATAGAAATGTCTAGTACTTTCTCTGCTGCATATACTGTATGTATAGATTTGCAGTAGGTTAGGTCTGCTCAAAACTGCATTCTCAAACTTTCCCACGTACAGTGTGTGTGTGTGTGTGTGTGCGTGTGTGTGCGTGTGTGTGTGTGTGTGTGTGTGTGGGTGGGTGGGTGTGTGTGTGTGTGTGTGTGTGTTAGGACCATCCGGGACATTTACACTTTCAACTGAAGGTCGAACGAGAATGTTGTCTGTCTCTCTCTCTCGCTCCAGAGATGAATTTCTTGCTATGTAATTAATTAGCGCCCCCTGTCTTATCAGCGCGCACACACACACACACACGCACACGCATACAGGCAGACACACACATGCACACTCATGCACGCACACACACACGCACACCGACACTCACCTGAATACACTGAATGTGTGTGTGTGCTTGTGTGCCGTGCATTCTTATGCAGCTGAACCAGAGAAGGGATGAGTGATCTATTTGTCCTTGACTCTCAAGCCTGCTGCTCTGTGTGTGCGTGCGTGTGTGTGCATGTGTATGTGTGTGTGTGTGTGTGCGCGTGTGTGTGTAGTGTGTATGCATGTGTGTGTGTGTGTGTCATTGCTTTAAGCCTCTCTCATCTCTTCCCTTACCTTTATTCTGTGTTTCCCAGGAGACGGCGGAGGGATAGGCTCCCGCCTGTCAGCCCAACAGCTGCAGGATCTGTTTGATTGATCTCTGTGTCTCACCTAGACACCTCATCATAAACACCACCAGGTCAGGGGAAGGCTATCGTGATTGGCCAGTGAACTCTGAGTCATGCTCAAAACAATTGCCCTCCCAAATTTTTGGAGCAGGAGCCGTCACTGATAGTTAATAGACAGAAAGAAGTGATGGCACAAGTTGTTTTGGGTTTAACAACTCAAAATGTTTGGGTCCAACTATTCCGATTTCTTTCCCACAAGAAATAGACATGTCCCACAAGAATTACTCGAGAAGTGCGTGTGCTGCCAATACATCCACGCACTGCATGGAGCCCAAACAGAATGGAATCTGCGCTGGCTAACCGCGGCGAGATCCGCCTACTTGACCGGAAAGTTATTTTGTTTGGCATGAGTGACAAAATCTGACGTAAAATGTGAGAAACTCTGGCTTTTTTCAGGTATTGTTCTATCAGATAAGTAGGTTACTGTTAAATGTACTGACACTGAAATAAGTAAATAAAGCAGGCTACTGAACTAGCATGGCACCGAAGTTACACATAGTGAGTGACAAAGCTTACAGCCAATGAAAATTGACTTTCAATTTCGGAAAGCGATTTCAGGCTTACAAGGGTCTATGCATCAGACGTTCAGCACAAAGTTGCTTATGTAACGCAGAGTGCTAATGGATGGAAGAGGCTGAGACTATCCTCTGACTAACCATCAGCACCCCTCTCTACTCCCCACAAGCCCCAGGTGGTGTGTGTCTAACCCAACATCACTAATGCTGTATTCCTGGACCTACTATATGCCTCAGAGTGCTCACAAAGCTTTTCTTCTCCACACTCTACATGATGCAAATTCATGGTCATGGTAATCCTGACGACGCCTGTGTTTGTTCTAGTCTCTTACTAATATGTCCCGACGCGTTCTAACCCAGAGAACTAATTCCGTCTGGGCGACTTTGGTGACACCTGCTGCTTGTAATAATAAGTGCTAAGTGATCCATTTGGAAACAAACAGTGTTCGGATAGCCACCAGTGGACTAATGGAAGGCGTTATGCCATACTTTTACTTCTTCCTATTGATGTAAAACACGTGTGCATGTGCGTGCGCATGTTTCATTTACCGCTGTGTGTAAGGTGCTGGAGAACTGCTGCTGTAATAAACCTGTGGGGTCGTGACTGACAGGCCCCAGCATGGTTTTAGCCCAAGTGATCGCAGAAGAAGAGAGCTGTGGTTAAATTATTGCCGGTACAGAAATAAACCATGTAATGGTTTGTTAGTGCCTCATCCCTTCTAGTTAAAGAGGAGCCTCTGCAACAGTGGGGCTTTAGTGCAGAATTTGACTGGCTCTGTCTGAATATTGCTCTCATTTTAACACTTTCACTGAGATTATAGTCTGGGAACCTGTTCACATTAGCGTTCGTACAGCCACCCTGCTGGCAGACCAATCATGGTGGGGTAGTGAGATGACGTTGAAGTCAAGCGTGTCTCTAAATGGTGGTAGAGCTAGATGAGGCGATCAAAACAGTTGTAGCAAGGCCGGTTGGTTAAATGCTGTCTTAATAGTTTTAAATTAAGCATGGGTCTATGCCCAGTATGAGGCAACAACTTAACACTTCCCAATGGAGCGTTGCCAGACTTTATTCACAGACTACCGTCTGGGTGCGCACGATGTTAGCCACTAGCGTAGATGGTCTCTGCCAGATGAAGGTGCTAGTGGTTATGGTAATCTGCACATCTGTATCGACACCACATACCAGACTCTAATGAACAGGAGCCTGATAACTACCCATTCATGTGAATCAGGTGTGTAAGAGCAAGGAGACATCTCCAACATGCAGGGCAGGGGGTCCCCAGGACCAGGGATGGAAAACACTGGTTTTAAGGTAAAATCAGCTATTGCAAGCTATTTGTAAGATAATAAACAGCTAGTCAAATTGATCAAATGTCTCCTCGCAATTCGCGATCTTAATGTTCTCTGTGCGTGGCGAAGTGGGGAACACCGCTCGTATGTATCAATGTGTGAGGCGCTGTACTGCTGTACTGTTATGATGTGAACCTTTAACTGAAAATGACGTCAGTACACCTTACCCCTCAGCAGGGGTCACCGTTGAGCTGAGGAACACACCGAGCAATCGTTTTACATCGTTCTCTCTCTGTCTCGTCTGCCTGTCCCTGTTGGTATCTCTGTCTCCCACTTCTCTCAGTTTCAATTAAATTAAATTAAATTAAATTAAATTAAATTCTTTATTGGCATGAATGATGTTGCCACACAGCATGACAAAACAATAACACAAAACAAAATACAGTCTGTCCAACAATGTGGACAGTACATAGACATGAACATCAATGTACCATAACAGTTTCATAGACATAGAATACATAGAATACACACATAGAACATCAGTAGCTAATATCCTCCAAACCACGCCTCTTGCTCTCTCTCTCTCTCTCTCTCTCTCTCTCTCTCTCTCTCTCTCTCTCTCTCTCGCCCCCCCCCCCCCCCATTCCTCTTTCCAGACGAGGAACAATAACTTGATTTTAATATCTAGGTCACCTAAATTGTCTCATCTCAGCAGGGGGAGTATTCATTGGCGTGAGAGTGCTTGAAACAACACGGCAGTATTGGCCGTAGCTTTCATACAATCACAGAGGAGATGGAACCCTGAGGTGTATTCAGAAGAGGGCGGACTGAGGCGAATGTTCATGGCGAAACGCGCTTGCTTTGAACATGACATTTGAACGATTTGTGTAACCATTCCAAAATTATTAGGTTTTACCTGCCACCATTCGACCAGCATCAGTGTGTGTTCGCGAGAACTACCTCCGCAGACCGTTTGCTTATGTTAACAAACGTTCCCAGGCGGCGAACTGAACGCAAACTGAAAAAACTGAGCGTTCGCAAACGTTTGCTATGTTTGCCAACTTTGAACCACCTCTAATGTGAATTTAAAACAAGGTAACTGATAGGACATATAATATTATAAAGGGTCTGCTTGGGTTTGTACTGTAGCCTAGGCCAGTGGGTTTACATGTGAACCCGATTCAAACAAGCCCACGGTGAATCACATCAAGTATGGGCAGTTGATATGTCGCCTGCCTTTATTCAAAATCAAGTGGCCACTGCCTTTAATAAACACACATGTGCGGGGGGGGGGCTAGGATAGTGTTGTGTGGTATGGTCTGCACCACTTTGTTTGTGTTACCATTTACAGAGCCATGGCTGTGTAGAAACACCAGATTAATTTATCAGCACCCACACACAGGCAGCTAGACGACCTAGTGGAGATTCACTGAATTTGAAAAGAAAGTTGTCTTACAATCGCTGACTCCTCCTTTAAAGAGCGTAACTGACTGCCTGCTATGATGTTAGGGAAGGCTTTGATGAGGACCACCAACCGGAATCTTGCTCAGAACTTCTGAGATGCGAACAGCGGCAGGAGAGGGTGTCAGGGAACGTGAAGCTGTGTTTAAAGCGTTTAAATCAGAAGCAAACATCTCCAGATAGAGAAGGGAACATAATATTTACTACTTTTAAATGGATGTGGAATGAAGAGATTCACTTTCCCCCAAAGCACAGTATTTACAACCACTGACAAGCTTACCAACCACAAAGTGCAAATCTATGATGCTACACGGGTATTTATACACCTGAGCTGTGTAGGCTACAAAACGCTCACTAAATCATTCCCTAACTCATACATGTATGTTACACGGGTTGTGATCATAGAGTAAGTAAGCATGTGTTGTGTCGACTGACATGTCTCTGCAGACGCCTGAAGCCATTATTTGTGAAGCGACATCACTGTAATGATAACGTTGTCTGCTAACAGATATATTACTATTAGACTACTGTTAGATATATTACTATTAGACTACTGTTAGACAGATATATTACTATTAGACTACTGTTAGACAGATGTACAAACTACTAGACAGATACTGTAGACTATTAGCTTTGATTAGAGGCTATGAGCTGACAACCAATGGAAGCCAATAGATGTTAAAAACACACAGATGGTAGATGGGGTCCATTAGACCAAATCTCCCGACATGAGCATTATGTTTTGGTCTATATTGAGGCTACACTGTAACAGGGTTTATTGAAGGTCCTTATCACTTGCTTCAAGTGTGGGCAATGCTCCTGTCTCACAGCAGATACATCTCTCCAGAGAGCCAGCCTGAGCTACAGGGGTCCTGCCATTGATTGTCTGTAATGACCACAATACAGCAGCTTTATACACTGTATTTAACCCCCCTGGAGAACATATGAGATGGTGATGGAGGGGAGGAGAGAGGAGGAGGAGAGGAGGAGGAGGGGAGAGATTAGGGAAGCAGAGGAGGGGAGGAGAAAGGGGGAGAGGAGGAGAAGGACGGACAGGCTGAACTTCTACTTAAGATGGTTCCTACTGTAAACCAGGTCACCCGTTGTGCTACTTTGGATAAGGGCATCTGAAATGTAAAGTCTCCTCAAGTCGGTAACATGCAGAGGAGAGCGGTCTATTGAAACAGTAACATGAAACGAAGATGTAATGAAGATAAAATGCCTTGTAGCAGCACAATGCTGTGCTGCCTAGATCTAATCCTGCACCTCCTGGCTGTGTGTGGTGTGTTGTGATGTCAGCAACATGCTGATTCGTCAAACGGGCTTCACCGTGGAACCACAAAGACACCCGTTTACACCTGCATTCATGTCTCTCTCTCTCTCTCCCTTTCTCTCCCTTTCTCTCTCTCTCACCAGGGGCCTTGTCCAACAGAGAGAGAGAGAGCGATAGAGAGGTAGAGAGAGATATCTTCAAAAGTGATCTGATCAACAGCAGTCTGTCCAGGCTCAGCCCAATATGCTCAGTGGCCCCTCCCAGCCAGTCACAGTGTAAAGTGTTGAAGGCAGTCATGTGATCTTCAACATGTATTAACTGTATTTTCTGCTCATCTTCTACCGGTAGACCCGTGTGATTGCCGTGACAACCGTGGACCGGAGGACACCCAGTCTGGCTCCCGTCATCCCGAAATAATTACCCGCCTGTCAGAACTGTTGCATCGCATTATGGCGTGGAGTGCCCCCCCCCCCCCTCCCCCCTCTCCCCGGCCAATCAGTGCCCTGCATGGAGAGTAGAGGTGACTGCTCTGTGATCGGAGCATGGAGCAACACAACACTGTCTGACATTAACGCTGATGCACGTGTGTGTGTGTGCATGTATGCTTGCGTGCATGTGTGTGTGTGTGTGTGTGTGCGTGTTTGCGTGTGTGCGTGTGTGTGTGTGTGCGTGTGCATGTGTGCAAGTTTGTGTTTGTGTGTGTTTGCGTGTGTGCGTGTGTTTGTGTGTGTGTGTGTACTGTCACTCATTTTGAGGAACATTACATATTTTCTCAGTTGTCAACATGAGTGAGTCTTAAAGCTACAGTCAGTATCTTTTCCATCTGAATAAATCGAAATCTGAAAGATGTTATCCTGAAGTCACTCAGTCTCTCTCTGTGACTTATGGGGTATACTGTATATGTATACATAGGCGCAATATGACGAAGGCGCAAACTGCATTTAGGGCGAATCTGCTTTTGCTATGTTAACGGCAGATAAACGATCAGTGCACCAGGCGCATGGTTCAAAAGGGCTGGACTTACTCGCTTCATTATTCATGTGTGTGTTTCAGGCGTAACATGCGATGAGCCACTCTGAGTGTCATCTCCCTTTCTCTTTAGATATCCAGGTGTTTGCATCATAGGTGGATTGTTTTTATACTGGCGGGTAGGTAGAAGCACTGGAGCAGACCATCTAGGTAGAAGCACTGGAGCAGACCATCTAGCAGACAGATCCCTAAAACACAAGGGCGTAGGATTGACTTCAACATTGGGGGGGGGGGAAGACACACACACATTATAATGCGGGGGTTCTGTGGTCCTCTCCATGAAATTGAGGATTATACACTTCATCCATTCTGGTGTAATTGTATGCACCAATTTGTGCCCGTGTGTGTGTGTGTGTGTGTGTGTGTGCGTGTGCGTGGGAATGCGTAAATACGACTGTAGATGCTATTAATATAGTCAGACATTATAACAACTGAAAGGTCTAGTCAGTTGCTGTTTCCTTTTCACAGTTAATATTTTAACGATCTGCCATGAGACTATATAGGCAAGTAGATTATAGTCTACAATCACAAAAACTGTTTCTGATAGGTTTAAATGAATTGGGTCTATTCAAGGAGCAGAAGAATGAACATGATAGTCGGACATATCTCTGATGAGTTATAAAAGATTTTATGCAGAAAAGTATCAGCACATTCTGTATATTGCCTAAATAGCCTACGATTCATCCTCAGGACAAGAGCGGTCCAACCCATGCAGGCTGACATCATGGAAGAAGACATCACACAAACCTTTTACATGAAACTACCTAAAGTTGAGTGGTTGGGCTACTGACAGGCTACCACCCCCCCGCTCCTAAATGCCATTGCTAAATCATGTTGATGTAGGCTACACACTAATCATATTTCCCATTGTACTATTTAACATTTTAGTTTGTGCGCTCCTGTGCATCCCTGTGTGTGTAACAAGCATTTCTGCTTTGAAACTGAAATGCACTGATTATTTGGATTATGAGTGCTATAACTGTTCATTTGGCATGTATTGAATAGCTATTTTATCGTAAAAAATATAACTGTTTTTAAAGCTTGGACTTTGGGGTTTGTAAAATTGTATTTTACAAACCCAGAAGGAATATAAAGGCTTTTTATTCATAGTCTTGTCTTAATAGTCCTTACTGTTGATTGCTATATATAACTATATATTCCCCTTGCAATATTACTGACCTCCCCATATCTGACCACACCCATGTCTAACCACACCCCCATCTTGAAATGTCTGCTCAGTCTCTTTTACTTAAATGTTCACATATTTTATTATTATAATATTTCTCAAGCGTATGCTGCAGTAATATAGTAAACGGTTGCCACTTTGCAAACTGGAGTGACTGTAAAACTGTTAAACCCGAATATTATTTACTTGTAGGCCTATTAAAAGTCAACACCGAGATACATTTAAGTGAAACTGGCTAGTAAATTCTTTAAATGTATGACTTATCTAGAGAATAGTTAAGAATAAAAGTACCTCCTAATTGCCTCTCATACAGTCCAATACTGATGAACGCCTCTAGTGGCCATTATAATTACATTTGAAGGCACAACTGCATTGACTTTATCCCGTCTTCAATACTGTGCGTTGTGTTCGGCTGTAGGCTATAGATGTGGCGGATGGAGTAGGCTCAGTCCTCGGTTTGTTGATGTTTACTCCTCAGCACGGATTCTGCCGGGCACAGCATTCCTCTTCTTGTTCAAACACTGCCTCCAGAATTCCTGTCCTATGTTAAAACACTCCCTTCCCCTGGAACGTCATTGCGACCATATCCCACCTCCGGAATTCCACAGAGATTTGGAGTTGTTCGTCGCTCTGGAGCCAGACAACGGACAGCATTCGCGATAATGAAACAATAACAACTCTAATTTTTACATCTTACTAAAGTTTAAAATTGCCTATGTGCAATATAAGGACACACAATAAAATAGCCTAGCTCTGTATGCCAATTTCTGCATTATTATTGTCGGATTTATATCGAAATCATATAGTTAAACGAATTGTCCTTTGTTGTTTACCGGCGAATAACGGGATTCTCTGTTGTCATCATAATAGAAACCTCTTTTTCTTCATGTAATATTATTAGTAGGCTATTATTTGTGTAGCCTATTTGCATATAAACAGTGTTAATGTGAAATGCTATAAGTGGGGGCAGGATAGGACATGAAATAACTGTAAAATATCGACTTGGCCCTCGGAAAAACAGTTAGCCGGATTTATGTCGGCTTTTAAGAGTGTGATCTCTAATCTGTTCTTGAATAGTCTTCATTTCAGGTAAATCGTTACCACTTTTCAGGGGGAATTAAGTATACGGATTGCGGGTGGAATTGGTTAAGTCACATCAAACTTTGTAAAGCTCTTGTTCACGCCGCAAAGTCATGCGGGACAGTCGAGTCCAGCTCAGACACCTCCTATTATCGCCGCTCTGCCCTCTTGCCAATGGAAACACCACAAACAATTAGCCTACTTTTTTTCCCATGGAAAGCTTAGTTTGGGAAAACCTCCTCTCTCAGCTCTTCACATCCGGGTCACTGGAGTAGACTGCTGGTTATGCAGTACGCACACAGCTGCTTCGCTGACTCTACATACACACAGGAGCTAGTAGCATGCACGAGTGCTGGAACTACTGTTGAAAGTGTTCCCGGGACAAGTTAGACACCAGAGACGACCGCGACGAGTCTCTCCATGGCTGCTCCGCAGTGACTGTGTGTGATCGGCCAACACCAACTAAAAACAACATGTCCAAAAGCCTGAAGAAGAAGAACCACTGGACCAACAAAGTCCATGAGTGTGTGCTATGCAGGGACGCGGAAGGAGCGCTGGGTTTCCAGCTGACTGGCGGCGCGGAGAACGGCCAGTTTTCCCTCATCGGGGAGGTGTCCCCCGGGAAGCCACTCTGTCGGAGCGGAAAACTCTGCCGGGATGAACTGCTGCTGGAAGTCAACGACACGCCGGTGGCCGGACTCACCACCCGGGACGTGCACGCCGTGGTCAGACACAGCAGGGATCCCGTGCGTGTGAAGTGCGTCAGGCAAGGTGAGCTGCTCGCTCCGGCCGCGCACGGCCGTGTGTCTGACTTCTCGCTTTGCCAAAACGCGCGTCTGCCTGCGTGCACGACCCCGAGGAATTCCTTTTGTGTCAGGCGCGCTATTGTCTCAGCAGCTGCGCGGGTCACAAACAACGGTAAACCGTATTACTTCATGTATAGTGATGTATTGTGTCCCGCCAGACAATGGTGCGTGAAAGTGCTCTTTTTATTCCACCTTCGCTGCAAAACGAGAGTTTAGTGTGTTTGTCAAGTTGTTCTGCTACGGGTGGTTTACAGGGGAACTCTCACGGAACCCAACTACTCCTGCAGGAGCTGTCAGCGCGTATTGGTGTCAGGCGGTGGGCGCGGCATTTGGACGCGCACTGCAACGCACGCACGTCATGCATCCCCGCTCTGCTGTAGTATATACCTGTAGCTGAGCCGTCCGGCTCCGGATGAAAATACATTATTGTCGTTTATAAATTGGAGCAGGTTGTATTTATAGCCTCATTTGTCCAACTTAACTTTGCAGGCCAAGTTATGTATCACTTCTGTAGTGGTTTTGTTGTTATTTAGTTTATTGAAGCCATGTGGGCTGAACCCTGAGCTAAATACAAACCTCATGCTCATGAGGTTTATTTAACATTTTCTAATGTGATTGTCAACAGTGCACATTCAAGCGTCCTGTCATGCACAATGCATTAGCTACATGCAGCTAACCCTTATGAGATTAAGATGGTGATACATGGCTAAGCCCTGTGATACATTGGGCCTTATATATCAGCCTGAAGAGCTCAGCAAATTGGCTAAACGGGCTAACGCGCTTGAAACCACATCTCCCAAGTCTGTTTGGCGGCGGTTCTGGTTCTCAGCTCGTCTGTTGGATTTAAGATCATTCCTGTTGCATTTCTGTCCCTGCAAATTAACGATCATTCAAAACATCTAGGATATACTGTATCTTTGGGTGAAAAATCATCAAACCACTTTTAAGAAGCTTTGAATCAAAGTCTGTTTCTTGTAGGGGGTTGGACTGTAGCATACGTCAAACAAAAGCATTTCTGCATTTCTGTGAACTTCTCACGCGTCTGTGCCTGCCTGGTACTGTCCTTTAACTGATGAAACCTTGATGTGTAGATTGCCACCAGTTCCCTGCAGTGCGATGATGAGCATCTCGAGCATCTCATCTTGTGTTCTCCTATTCAGATCCCTGTAGACTCAACGTTGTGCTTCCGATCTGGTGATCACAGGAAGCATTCAGCACCTGTACTGCTCTCTGTATGTCTCACGTAAACACCACTCCATTGGCAGTCCTGCTTCCTAAAAGTGCACTCTGCGAGAATTGAATAGAATTGTGGTAACGTTGTGAAAGACAACAGTCAATATCACATGTTGCCGTTCCCTGCCAATCTGTATCATGCCTGTCAATCACCTGATCTGATAAATGTGATTGTAACTGAGTCCGTCCCACCCGGGACGCGAACCTCGAGCGGACCCTCTACAAGACACAGGACAGCCCAAAGGGCTCTGGCGTGTGTCTCCAGTGTCCTTGAGGTGTCAGAGAGTGACGTATAACTTACTGCCCAGCGCTACGTTACACAATCATTCTTGGTCAATCCTCCAAAAGTGCCCTAATATGTCATCTGTTTATTTTATAATAAGTCTCTTTAAAATGTTCTACAGTATAACCTTTATTTTACCAGGCAGGTCAGTTAAGAACAAATCCTTATTTACAATGAATGACTGGTGGGAGGTTGAAAAGGCCTCCTGTAGGAAGAGGGTGTAGGGATCCAATATAAAAAAGAACTAAAATGCTAATAGCTCAGTAACACAGTACGACAACATCCACATAACACATAAATGCAAAACTATGCAACAACAAACATTAAAGCCATCAGAAACAATCACACAGTAACACTAAACCAAGAAAGAGCTATTTATAAAATCACAGAATGTCAACACATGCATGATGAGAAATGAGCCCAGCGCATGCCGTTAAGAAATAGCAACAGACACAACGTAGAACGTGTGAGCGACTGGAACCGTCATCAAACATGACTGCCATTATTTAGTATAGTGTATTTTTAAATATAGCAATAGAAACAAAAGTTAAGTTATTTCATAATTTCTTGTAATTAAAAGTATTATAAAAAGTATTAATGTTTGAAGTAAGGCAGTGTGTGTGATTATTTTTAAATAATGAATTATAGTATAAATTAAAGTATAAATTATAGTAACCAATCACGAAGAGGTTGCTGGGTGTACCCTTCCAAGAGGTGTAGTCAGTCTGGAACACCTGTCTGTCTTTACACGTGAGATGTTACAGCAACCGTCACATTATATGACATAACAGTAATTCACTTTGCCTTTTCTTTGAGTCTGGCAGCAGTGTACACACAGTTCATCTTTCTGAAGCACTTTGTGTCTAATAACCTCTTGACTCCAGCTAGTCCTACTCTCCTCTCCATTTCCAGTCATGTTTAGAGAGCTTGTAACTTTTTACTGCGGCTTTCTGTCCAATCCAAAGGGCCACGGTTCCGATTTCAGTGCCTTATTATTATTATTATTATTATTATTATTATTATATATCCCGTATGCTAATGGGAAGACTTGACGGAGAATTCTGAGCGGTTTAATTTCCTGCGCCCTGGAAGACGGCATCCATTTCCAGGACTTATGAAAGCTAAATGTATAGACGTGCACAGATGCTGACCCACGCACGCACGCACACACACACAAGGCGGCATGTCAGGCCTGCAGGATGGAACCGTGCAGCTCAGCTGAGGTGGGCCTGGGCTGTCGTGCTGCATTGGCCAGCGGGGGCAGAGTGGGGTTTAAGACGGGCCTGCGTGTGTGTGAGTGTGTGCGTGTGTGCGTGCGAGTGTGCGTGTCTTTTAGTGAGAAAGAAAGAAGAACACTGATGTAACGAGGATGGATAATAAATGTTTTTAGATGAAAAATAATAGTTTTACAGAAGCAGCAAGAAATGAACACATAAAAAGACAAAGTATACGATAACACAAAGACGATGATGTCAGCAGTTCTTTGATGAAGGTCAAGTGTGCGTTTGTCTTTTAGTGAATAACGAGGAAACTCATCTAGTGATGAAAAATGCACATTTTTAAATTAAATATAAAATATGCAATCTTTAGGCCTAATGTGAACATAACTATTAACATGTTCTACAGAATGGCAGAAAGAAATTAACACAAAACAAAGCAACAAAGTATAAGATAAGCAGTTTTTAGGTGGTTACAGGAGTGTGTGTGTGTGTGTGCACGATTGCATGTCTGTGTGTGTGTGAGTGTGTGTGTGTCTGAGTGTGCACATGTGCACGTGTGTGTGTCCACGTGTATGCGTGTGTGTGTGTGTGTGTGTCCGTGCATAATGGCATTCTATTCCTTCATTTCAACTCCCTCTCGCCACATTCCTCCGCTCCTCATCTCGTTATCTGCCTTCGCCTGTTTATTGAGAGTGTTGCCATGGTTACAGTGGCGCCCGCGGCCGGAGTCAGTTCGGGACACCATAGTCACATTATTGTCATTTCCGTGTGTGCTCTGGGAGCAGTAGGCAGAGGTTCCAACAGACAGAACTTCTGCATTCTGTTGGTCATGACCCACCCTTCATGACCATAGGTGAGGGTAGGAACAAAAATTGCCCGGTAGATCGAGAGCTTTGCCGGTGCGATAAAGCGATTGCAATACCGCTCCCACTGCTCTGATTCTCCGGCCAATCTATCGCTCCAGTGTCCCCTCACTCGCGAACAAGACCTCGAGGTACTTAAACTCCTTCACTTGGGGTAAGGACTCATTCCCTTCCTGGAGTAGACACTTCATCGGTTTCCGGCTGAGAACCCTCCTCTCCAGCACCTTGGAGTAGACTTTACCAGAGAGGCTGAGTAGTGTGACCCAGCGTTCCCTGCAAGTCAATGGAGAGGTCCACAGATTTGTCAATACTATTGTCCATTATTTATCTCTGGGGGCGTTAATGGGTATTTGGAGTATATTACATTAATGCCCAAGTACCTACAGTACGATCAATCTGAGGCCACAACAGTATTTCTGCAGCAAACTGTTTTGAGGTAAATGTACTTTGTGTCAGGCCATGCATGGTAGATGTAGCTGGGCGCTGCCTACGCCAGCCTCCACAGCAACATGCCGCTGGTGACACGCCCACTTAAGAGACCAGAAGCGTTCCATTTTTGCTTCCATTGAAATGCATTAGGCTCCATCTTGTTATTGTTCCAGTATCTTTGGTTTACTGGCTCGTCCCCATTGCCATGCCGATACATCGGCTGTAAGATGAGAGGTCTATACTCACATCTGGACGGAGACAGTGTGATAGTCACGCACGCACACATGGTGGTCCACTGTGGCCTCACAATAGGAAGGTCCCGGGTTCAAACCCCGGTCGTCCCGGCCTTTCTGTGTGGAGTCTGCATCTTCTCCCCGCGTCTGCGTGGGTTTCCTCCGGGTGCTCCGGTTTCCCCTACTGTCTAAACACTATCACTCTCCAGCCAGTGCCATGTGACCAGAGACACTGGCTCCAACCAGGAGCTGGTCCCCGGGCGCTGCACAGCGGCTGCCCACTGCTCCCCTGAGGGATGGGTTACATGCAGGGGATGAATTTCGCAACATGTATGTGTATGTGAGAATAACCTTACACACACACACAGCTTTCTGTAAGCAGCCCCCTCCACTGTAGGGCATGCTGCTACCTGTCCAGATCAGACCCCCCCCCCCCATGCTCTTGTGTCCAGGCAGACAGCCTGGCTCAGTAGTGCATGATGCAACCAAGAGAAACACTCCCCACTCCCTGTTGTGCTTCTGTCACATCGTTTTGTATCCTTAAATGCTGATACATCTGTCCCTGCTGGACGGTATTGGACCATGGTGTGTGAGATGCTTCAGGCGTCTGGCACACTTTACGCAAGCGCTAGCTAGCATCAACACCTGTTTGACCCGCCTACAGTACTTGACAGGAGAGGTATTTTGATTGACATGCACGACGACCAACTACATAACTCCATGACCCAATCGGACGTTAAACAGTCTGGCTCTCTCTCTCTCTCTCTCTCTCTCTCTCTCTCTCTCTCTCTCTCTCTGTCATAACTATGTTAAAATGACATCAGTTGGAGAAAACATGATGTTCTTCTCACACATGGCTGGGTCACCTTGAACCTCGATAAACACTCTGCTACATAATAGCACGTCATGTAACACCCCATCCTGTCTCTCTCTCTCTCTCTGTCTGTCTGTCTCTCTCTCTCTGTCTGTCTGTCTCTCTCTCTGTCTGTCTCTCTATCTCTCTCTCTGTCTGTCTGTCTCTCTCTCTGTCTGTCTCTCTATATCTCTCTCTCTCTCTGTCTGTCTGTCTCTCTCTCTGCCCCCTCCCCAGTTCATTCCTTCCTTTCCCCCTCATCTCCTCCACATGTTCCTGTCTGCCTCTGTAGTCGTCCATCTGTCACCTGAGAGCCTGTGTCATAACGGCACGCTATCAGTCACAAACACACACGCACACACATACAAACACGCGCACATACATGCACACATGCACATGCACACACAGATGCACATGCACGCATGCATGCGCACACACACACGCACGCACGCACACACACACACACACGCACAGACCTGCATGTAGACACACAGAGACTGGTCAGGGGAACATGATGTGCAGTAGATCTGCGCGGACGTTAACGCGCCGTTGCCACGGTTACCAACAAGTAAACAACCGGTGTGAGGCACTGTTCTGACCGGATATCGGCATAGAGGCAGGCTGATAGAGGTAGGCTGATGGCGCGCACGCACGCACGCACACACACACACACACACGCACTCACGCAGGGATGGGAATAAATTATCATACATGTATTTGAAATACGTATTTGAAGTACAAAATAGATTTTGTAATTTCTATTTGATACGGTTGTTGACAATGGCTTCATATTTTGTAGCTAAATATTTTATTGATTTGTATTTTGTAGTTTAAAAATACTATAAAATACTTCCTTGAAGATGTGAACTTCTCTACAGCCTTTGATTGGTAGCTGGCCACCCTCACTGGTCGCTGATTGGTGCGCCACCCAGGGTGGCTGTGCGACCGCTGAAGTGATCACGGTTTCCGGACTATAATCGCAGCGATAATTGAGTTAAGAGCAATAGTCGTGTGGATGCGGAAACGATGCGGAATTCTTTTCAGCATTGACGTCTTTATGCTCAAAGCTGTCACCTGTACATCATTCATCTATCTATAAAATTATTATTATTATTATTATTTTGTATCCACTGTATAAGAGTACAAATGCCTCGCCCATACAGTGCTAAGGCTATACAAACATCATAAGATCAGAGGCCTAAGGCCTATCATAATGCCCTCTCTCCAGCAGGAACATAAAGGTGTGAAACACAGTGTACACAATCAATATGGACAGCCATTTCAGCAGTAATGTAGCCTTGAACTGCACACACCATATATTGCAAATACTATATCTCTACAGATAATTAAGACCAATCTGGCTGTCAATACAGTGTGTGTGTGTGTTGTTTATGGAATTGTCTATTGCCAATTATCTTCCTGTATCGTCAAAGAAAAATAATACAGATATTATATTAAGGATCGATAACATGGTCAATGGGGTTATGAAATATGAGAGTATTTCCTAATACGACTAGACTACTAAATCTTTTTTTTTCCTAATTCAATTCAAGTTACTCTTCAGTCAGGTGAGACTATTTGATCAGTGGCATGTCGACGTAATGGCTTGCTCTCTATGTGTGAAAGATCAATTGAAACTGCAATGAAAACTGTATTGATGATGGAAATAATATTTCTCCCAGATGGCTTTACTCCTCCAAAACCTGCTGATCTGACCTGATGTTGCACAGCCAGTCTCATGCTAGCTTGTGTGTGAACGCACAGCTAGCTTGATAAGCCGATAGATATGCCTCTTAATATTTAATAGGACTTCTTTTGAACGTCTATTTTTATCAGTATGCCTTCATAATTTAAACCCTGTTCTGCAGTACTGTGTGGATATACAGTATAAAGAATAAAGAACATTTGGTCTGTGACCTTACACATTAGTGAGAGAGAAGGAGAAAGCCTTTGTTTACATGTCGGTCAGCCATTGGATAAAGGCCTCCCACTGTTTCCCCCATGCAGGATACCAAAACTCCCCCTCCTCCACAGAACACGTCAGACTTTTGAATGCTCCCAATTGAGCGATCCAAAGACCTGACCCTTTCACCTGTCCAAACTAGTTACTATATGTTGGACAAAACAGCATAGTAGCAAAGATTTAACAATTATTTAAATATGGAGCATTGTCATTAATTTTAATGGAGCAAAAATGGAGTGCTGCAGGTCTCTTAAGTGTGGCCTTAGATTGATTGTATGTAGGCTACTTGGAAATGAATGTAATATACTGAAAATACCCATTGACTCCCCCAGAGATAAGTTATTGGCAATATTGTGGTGAAATCCGTGTGTACCTCTCCGTTGACTTGCATGGAGCGCTGTGGCCTGTGTAAAGGGTGAAAAGTTGCCCTCCTCCTTCCAAAAACCAAATGCGGAAGTGCCGTTTGTTGGAACCTCTCTGTAAAATTATAATATATGTATGGTAAACGGACTGCATTTATATAGCGCTTTTATCCAAAGCACTTTACAGTATTTTGCCTGACAGGGTTCTGTACTGGGCCCTTTGTTATTTTGCATTTATATGCTACCACTGGGTGAGATTATACGTAAATATGGTA
>JAODUH010034592.1:0-21833 GCA_027564835.1 Typhlichthys subterraneus
CAACACGCACACGCACACGCACATCTTTGCAGGGTGTGGGAACTTTCCTTTTGCCAGTAACATAAAAAATACCTCAGAAACATTGTGGATTTTGTACAATCTAATCTAAAAAAAAATTACCTGTATCTGTAAAAAAGTCCTCAAATTAACTGACAGAGGCAAGCTGTGGCAGAGCTCCCTTAAGATATATGCTCTTTAAATAGAAGCTGAGATGGATATAATACTCTTAAGACTTATTTCCCTTTGAGAGTTAATACACAATAGACAAATTGTTTATACAGTATACTGTATATGAATGGTGGTCACCTTCTCCATTGCCTTGTGAGTATAGAGCAAGAATGTGGGGGTTAGGATTCCCCAAGGGGCTGCAAGATGTTTAAAGAAATAAGCATTCACTTATTACTTTCAATCTTGTGTTATTTATTAAAGGTACAGTACACTCCACAATTGCCCTGGTGGCTAAAGCCAAAAGGTTAGTGTGCGGAGAAGTGTGGAGAAGCTAGAATTCTTCTCCAGTTACCCTACAGCTCTCCCAGAAAGACAATGTTCACTATACCCCTCTCCTTGCACCGCATTACAGAGGTTCTGTTTCACATAGGAACAGTGAGCTATAGCAGAAGTGCGGCTCTTGCTAGCATTTGAGCATCAAGTTGCAGTATTGTAGCTACTTGTCTGAACTGCAATTAATATCCAGACGGAATATGTCAGCAGAGCTCCCTCCGGACATGGTTATGTTTCTCTTCTGGCTGTTTTTATTCCGATATTAAATTAGCTGTCGCGGCAACAGCAAACGGCCACTGCATGTCAATTTGTGCATCTGTATAAGACTATAGAAGGCCTGTCAAGGTTCAGGGGTCATGGGTCAAAACATTTGACAACTCCTGGTTTAGAGGGATGAGTAGAGGGGGAGGAATGGTACAATGTCAGGAGAAAGATAGGGGGATGTGCACAGCTGGAATCCACCAGCCACCCCCACATCTCTCTACACACACACACACACACACACACAGTCAATGACAGGAAGTTGCAGGTTTTCTGCGCGGACGGCTGCGCCTTGTTTTTTTTTTTTTGGGTTCCAGCATGCACTCTCTCCCGCAATGTTCATTGATGCTGGAGGGGGTTCTGGAGGCTCTCCAGTGTTATGCTACATTTCCACCTCCCCCATAGCGCTTCACTGTCCCACGTGGCCTAGAAAACACTGTTGTGTCCTCACAGTGGAAGCCAATGCAGCAAACTCTGCTCTACACTGTATCGAACTTCTGTCATAATTTAGAAATCTTATCAAAACACCTTATTCTGTCATTTTATTAACTTCATGTTATTCGATCTAATTATTGACTGCATGTCACAACCAAACATGTCATTACCATTTAGCTTAATATTGGACAAGAAATACCTGCTATTTGAACATCAAGATAAGAAGCAGTGAAGATTCCACATCTTATCTAGCCGTGAAAAGAGCATGACGAGCTTTGATCCGCGTCAGGAACACCTGTTCTGGAGCAGTTGTTTGAGTGAATTGACGCAGTGTGCAGTTAGAACGACGTGACAGGGAATACCAGCACCAGAGTGGACCAGCTTTAGCCGTAGCTGACAGGAGATGGCCGGGACAGACGACAGACCATGCAAGTGGGCGTGCTCACCTTGTAAACCTCTGCCAGGTGTGAAGCACTTGGTCTGCTCAAAGGCACGGGCAACCACAGCTCCTCTCAGCATGCCTGTGACGGAGTCCACCTGAAGACCAAGTTCACATCACTGCTGAAAGCTTCTCCTCAGTTACATTGTCTAAATTAACATTTAATGTCAGCACTTATCTAAATAAATATCACTGGAATACTATTTTTGTAAAACAATTAAGGCAATAATGATAACTTATGGCTTGTAACAATCATCTCTGATCTATTAGTTACGGTAATGCCAGCGGAGAAAGTCTGTACAAAATGACAGTTTGAAAGTAGAACGATATGGGACCTTTAAGATTTACTACAGCACATAAACACACACACATATGCACACACTCTATCTGGCACACATACTGTATAATATGCCTATTCTGTAGATAAAAAAGATGTACATGTATAATTCAAAGGAAAAACATGGATGACGTTTGCCACACAGCACCTTACTCATTCTCTCATTCACTCTCACGCACACGCACGCACAAAACCTGACTACAATTGCTATACAACGTGTAAACAAAACAGAGGAAGTGGCAGCAGAATGACTTGGAGGGGAACACAGCAGCAGTACTGCTTGTTATGCTGCGTGCCAGAGGGCTGTTGTGTCTGTGTGAGTAACAGCAGTCTGAGGCCAGACTGGCAGCTATGCTACAGTGTAACCAGAGGTTCCTCTTGAGGCTCTTCACAGTTACACTTTGGTAATGTCATTTGTACAACAGGCCTCAACATGGAAACACACATATTCCAACAAAGACACATCTTTGTCAGCCCCTTTGAATAACAATACAATTGAAAACTATACTGAATATGCCCCATGAAACTTAAATATCAATATTGCTATTTTACAAGTCACAATTTATGATTTTCCCACATTAGATAGATGAATTAAAAATGGATATAAATGGATTTCATCCCTAAAGAGCTACAGTATATACTCTACGTCCCTTAGCAACAACAGCGACAAGGAATAGAAACGTTTGGGTCGGACAAAATGAAACCAAAATGAAAAGTACATTTAAAGAAATATCCTAATGAGACCCAGTATGCCTATTGAAGACATATTTTATATTTTGCTTCGTGCCTCATGAATCACAACATCATATTACTTTACAAACTAGACCCACCTGGCTAAAAAGATGCTCCAGGAAGCTGTGGAGCTTCTTCTGCTTGTCGTGAGACAGCCACATGCTCGTAGGCATCTCATCTCCTGCAGAGACATTTCCAGACAGCCAGCAATGATCACACATGCTTTAAATGCCCATACAGTAAGCCTGTGTTTATATGAGGCCCTGTGCATGTGACTGCATGGGCAATTAGCAATTATTTTCAAACGGGCAGGAAATAAAAAGGGCATATCTGACATCACACAGCTGTGACATGAATGTGTGTGCGTGTGCATTCATTTACAGTATACTGTATGTGTGCATTTATATGTGTGTGTCTGTGTGTGTGTGTGCGGGTGTGTGACAGTGAACAGAGGGGCTAAGAAAGGGGGATATTTGCATGGACATACAGCTGTGTGACTCTTTAGCTAATACCCGCGTGAGAGCTGTGGCCAAACGCCTGCCACATCCAATCAGAATCGTCGTCAGTTCCTCTTTTAGTTCTGAGTTTCTAGAGGGTATAATCATGCAGTTAGAATGTAATCATGACCTGTCACTTCTGGGGGCTATTGTTCTGCATTGTGGTCGGCTGTGCTTATGGATTATGACATTCCGCTGGAAGGTAGCCTCCTGCTTTATCATAACATGGTCCCCTTTGTATACGGCCATTCCAGCAAACCAGCGGGTGTGTTCTCTCGGGTTGTGTTTTTGCCTTACGGACTCAACCGTGACGCTGTTAGCTGCTACATAACTGCTCTAGCGTGTGTAATGGTGGTGTAGTCATGCTTTTGCATTCAGGGCCATCCCAAATGTATTGCGCGTGGCTGTCCTGTGCGGAGCTATGCCGCGGAACACGTTGGCGTATGTTGGCTTATTGTTAGCTTCGGCCGTGCTGGCACACCTGAGTCCATCTCGTCGCTGTGCAAGTACGAGCTGCAGTAGCTGCTGCAGATGCTGCTGAAGGAGGCGATGGAGTTTCTGTTGCTGTTGCAGTCGCTGGGGATAAATAGGTACATGAGTGATTGATGCAAAGAAGATAAAGAATAATAAAGAAGACATAAATAATAAAGATGAAATAAAGAAGTACATTTGTTTTAAAGCGACAATCTCATTTGCAGCTGCCTTACTGCTTGCTCACGCACAGCCTTTCCGTTTCTAATTTCTAATTTGGTGAGAAGGCAGTGGCACATTTATCTTTGAACTGCAGCAAATGTTGCACCCGCTGTTCATACGCTGCTTGGTTTTTAAAATGACCTCTTATCACTTACGTTACACTGCTCGATTACACTCTGAAAGAGCCCACTAAACATTTATACACTTTCAAATGGCAATGGATCTGGACAGCTGTAGGATAGGGGAGAGGTGTGTGTGTGTGTGTGTGTGTCTGTGTGTTGGGAGGGGAAAGTATAAATATGTGTGCATGCCACTCAGTTGTGTGAGAACCATGCATTGCTGACGTTTCAAACTAAAACCATCGTTTTGACCATTTCAGTTTTGTGAGGTTTAGTTAACATAGTAGTTCACCGTGGGCAAACTGGAAAAAGTAGACAGGGTGCGTGCATGTATGCCGCAGTGTCCTGGCGTTACCTGTAGGAGTCTCTGTTGCTGATGGTGTCGTGGCCAGAGTCCTCCTGCTCATCCCCGGTGACGTTAAAACACACCTTCTTCCCATTCCTCTCTCCCCGCTCCCCCTCGTTCTCCACGGAGATTAAGCTCTCCGGGGCCTTCGTCTCTGACTCCGGGGGGCGGGTGATGGAGGAGAGAAGGCTGTGGGGAGGGGGTGGGGCGGGGATGGGGACGGACGGAGAGAGAGAGAGAGAGAGAGAGAGAGAGAGAGAGAGAGAGAGATTAGTGCTGATAAACAACAATAAATAGAAATGGTGTGTGCGTGTGTGTGTTTATGTGTGTGTGCCTGCACGCGTGTGTAGGTGTGTGTTTGTGTGTGCGTGTGCGCCGCGCACAGGTGTGTCCCCGTGCGTACATTGCCCCTGTCTGAGGAGCAGAGTCGGGCGATAGCATAGCATGAATAGGTTCAAACGGGCAGAGGAACACAGCTGTGTCAACACACGAGCTGCCCTGTGTTGTGTCACAGGGCTGCCAGAAGAGCACAGTTGCTGTGTACACATGGTGGCGTTTAAATCCATATTCCCAATGAAAGCGGTGCTTGGACTGCTGTTTTGTTTTATTTTTGTTCCCCCCCCCCCTCCCCTGGTCTCGCTCCACACACAAACTGCCTGACACGCAAGGGGGCTGTTTGCGTTTCAGCCTAATTTCATTTGTGTCCATTTGCTTTTTCCATTGTGTTGTGGCACGAGCTTTGAGGTCTGTTTGCAGACGCAAGGCGATATGGGTGCAATAAACGCCGTGTCCCTCGCAGGCCGCTAATGCTGGCCGCTCTGAGGCCGAATTTGTTGCTTTGCGATTTTCAGACGCCGTTCGTTTTCCTCTCGCGTATGACCCTCTGACTGGCCTCATTATGGTCCTCCCTTTGAAAGCCTCCACAAAGCCTCTCCACAAATGTGTGGCATTCCATCGCCATGGAGAAGATCTCCGGCCTCTCTGGTTGGCTGCGGGTTAATAAGGAAGTGTGCACAGTTTGGGGCCTTTGAGGCACAAAACAGTGTGTGGAGCACGGGTGAATGAGAATAAGCCAATCAGAGCAGTGGATTCCAGTGAGAGCCAGAGGAGGCCAACGTTCACTAATAATGCCATTCACGATGCCCGATGCGGTAAGCTCTGCGTGCACTCCTAATATCTTACCCGCTAAGCTCATTCTTTATAATGTATCTGCACACATCGGCAACCTTCAAGCTACTTGTATGAACAGCTCCACTACAAAGCCACTGTCCAGCTAGACTGGTGATACTCTAGACTGGTGCAGTATACATTAGTTATTTATTTATATATATTTAAAGGGGCCAATAAATCAAGCACTGAAATGTGAATCTGGGTGTTCCTGGCCAGGTAGGTTCTCTTCTGTTCCATTTATACACAGCTACCAGTATTGTATATCATTTAAATAACCTTTCATACTGCTAATCCTATTGGCAGTATGAAATGTATTGAGAATGTGTTCTTGTCTGTTAAATGGTTACTACAGTAGGTTTGTAAGATCATTTGACAGTGGGAAGAGAACCACAAATATTTTGAGATTCACTAGGGTGCTGCAGTCTTCTGGAAAGACGAACTGAAGAAGATTAATCCTTGTTAGGACGCCCTTACAGTATTATGTTCTATACAGATACTGTGAGAAGGAGCGGACATAGAGAGTGCTACTGATCCAGGAAGGTGCTAATCAACCTCACATGCTGTAGCTTTAAGACCTTGGCTGTGGTCCTGACAAACATAAAACATGCTAAGGCCTTAACAGGCCTTAACATCTAGTCATCCAAAGATCATCAAGAACTTTGGCCATCGCTCAATTTCTGGCTGTTGTATTAAGCCGAATAACTCCACTGAATGTAATGTAAACTTTTGCACTTTTGCCTGGACTAGGTAAAGATAAAATATTAAACCCAAATCTGTATCCCAAATAACATCAGTTGATAAATCATTATACAGTGCGTTTTCATTTTCAGTGTTGATTTTTTCGAATCTGGTTTCTTATGGAAAAATGTAATCATCCTTGCTGATGACTAACTTATACAGCATACAGTATAGGCTGCAGTACACTCACGCACACACACACGCACAAAGCCTACATAGGCAAACAAAACCGGTAATGAGTAAACAGACAGAGGTCACAGTGGCCACAGCCATCCCTAAACAAAAAGTGTGGGTGTGCGTGCGTGAGTACGCGAAAAAGATAATCATCCTCATCTGGCTTCATCTCAGCTAATTGCCACTGACAAGAGCATGGCAGAACCTGTCCAGGCTAAGTCATTAGCATCCCTGCTGTGGAAAGCTGATGAGTGACAGGGCTCGCTACACAAGCACAACTAAGCACTTGCAGTGTGATGCGTGACTCGAACCTCTTCAGTAGAGTGACATACTCTACTGAAGAGGTTTGAGTCACGCATCTCACTGCATTGAACACAGCATTAGTTGTCAGCTACTGAGCAACTAAAGGAGGACTAATCAATCAAGAGAGGAATGTAAAGTATTTTAGATGTTTAAAATACAGAAAAACTATCGTGGTAATGCAAGCTCGATTTGCTGCACCCTGGGAGCCGTCAGTCGGCTAGCAAACCAATCAGTGCCCAGGTGGGTAGTTCAGCTGGTAACGGCAGTAATTAAGTGCGTGTTCACAAATGAGTTGCTCTGATTGCTTGAAGGTGGCGGTCTCCTTACTACTTTATTGACACCTGGTTTGGTTGACAAATCGTTTTCAATCGACAGTTCCGCCTGATGTAAAGCGAAACAAACGTCAGGATGGTTTTAAACGGGCTAATATTTTTCTTTTTCTTCTCGGTTGAAGGGTTTAATAGCATTGTATGTAAGGCATTGTAAGGCAATGGTATTTCCAGTGGGCACCTGGCTTTCTGGAAGCACACACCCGCTGCTCCATTGAGCCTGTATTTCCTGTATGGTTGGAGCAGATTCAGAGCACTGTGTCCCATATCCTGTCTACAACCTCACGTGCCTCCAAACAATGAGGCAGTCAACAGCACAGGCTGGCCAGCACAGGAAGCACAGAGGTCTAACTACTAAGTTCATACCGCTGTACCCACGGGTCGCGCACGCACGCACACACACACACACACACACACACACACACCAGGCCAGGTGCAAGTACACAAACAACTACATACCGACCGCGGCGGCTTGCACGGTGTCAGCTTGTTTGTATGAGGCACTCTGCTTTCACAGGACGCATCGTAGAGGAACAGAAATAACGAGAGGCCATCTCTCTTTCCATCAAACGCAACAGCTTACTTCAAGCACCCCCCACCCCCCCACCACTGTTCCACAGTGTGTTCCGCTCTAATTCAAGTTCTTTGTGATGAGACACAGTTCGTCTCTCTCTCATGGGACTGCGGATTGCTGAGTGAAGGAAGAGTTGAAACGGAACGCTTCCAGTGTGTGTGTGTGAAGCTCGAGTTTACTTTGTATAATGTGTATAATACAACACTGTATACAAATATACACACACACACACACACACACACACGCGCACACACACACACACACACACAATACACCACTCCAGTCACTCACTCGTGGATCTGGATAGCGTGTGTCTCCATCTCCTTGACAATGGCGGTGAGCTTGGTGAGCATGTTCTGGTAGGCATCCATGGTGAGCAGGTCCTCTTCCCGGAGCAGGAAGCGGAGGCCGTGGCCCTCCGTCCTGCCGAGGCTGTGGCCGGACGGGGCCGCCATAGACGTGACGGTGTGCTGGGCATACACCATGGGGCTCAGTTTACCTGGGCGCGAGGAAAAAGAGAGTCATGCCATGATCGTTAAAACTGGGACAGCTATTGTGTTGTTTACTTGGTGGGTGGGGGGGGGGCAGTGAGGTTCTCAGCTGACATTGTGAGTTTACAAAGGGATTGAAAATAAAAATAAAAAACACACGACGCGGTCTCTGTAGTTACTCTAGTGATCATCTGAGTGAGTAGCTTGGCACTAACCAGGCGTACTGTTATTTATTAGTTTGACCACATGGGGGCGGGGTGAGCAAAAGTGTTCCCCTTTAAACACACCATTTGAACGCGTGCCTGTGTACGCATTTGTGCTGCTCTGTTGTAGCTTTTACTGAAAGCAGTTACTCTCAACCACTGAGATGTCACGGTGAATGGAGGCAATCATTCGTTATGCTCACAGCACCCCTTTAATGTTCAGAAAACGGCATTAACAGATCAGACAGCCCCTTTCCCAGTTTAACCAAACCCACCCTGCTCAGAAAAGCCCTGTCCTCCTCTCTCGAGGGTGTTCCGCCTGTTTTCCAGCTGCACACCCAAGGCACTGCCCAGAGAGGTAGTGGTTTTGGGGTAGGACACCTCCATCACGTTGATGTGGCAGTTGGTGGGGCAGAAGTCACTGCTGTGGAGGGGAGACACCTTGGACTTGGCCTGCTTGAAGGTTGGCCACGCCCTATTCTTCAGCACCCTGGCAAACTGCGAGAGGAAGAGAGACACTCTGGAGGTTAGCATATAAATGTATCGGAGCAATAACGCTAAAAGAAATCTTTAAAAAAGTTCCACAAATGCTGAGAACTTTTCTTGTCCTGATTTTGAAGGCAAACTTGATATGTGAAATTAAAACCAACAAGTGCATTTGTTTCTGGGAAAACTTTATTGCAGAGATACGGTTGCTTTTTGCAATAAATGTGCCCATATCTGAAAACTAATAACCTTAGTATAGTTTTTTCAGTATTTTTTTCAGATAAGCTTATATTACAGTATGGTTTATGCAGTAGTGTATGCACATTGTTAAACAAAGGCAAACATCCCTTGGGCTGGCCTTAAATAACTTAAGAACCATGTCGAACTGGAACAGACATCCGAACATACATTTAAACTTCGCCCCACCCTGTTAGGAAAACATACTACCGTAACATGCGCAGATAGCATCTCACAATGTACAAGACATGGCGAGTCGTGGAAAAGCTCAATGCTTAACGTCACCCACGCATTTACTCTTGGAACATTTTCCTGCACGTTCCTTGAAGCCTCCAATATCCTGTCATGGAATTTACATGGCAGATGTTAGGCCTTGGACTGAATCAAATTTTGGCTGGGGCCTGGGGCCTATGTATATGTTAACAAAGTAACCTAAACCAAACATTTATACTATCAAAGATAGCCTTTGCTCATTCTATGACTTCCTCCTCCTCACATATTTTATTTATTTTTTGCATAACAATTCCCCAGGCAACCATTTTCCCTCCAGGGGTTGAAGAAGGAATGCTCCAGCGGGGGTGAGATCGCACACACAAGTTCTGGATATGGCTCTTTCAGAGCTATTTATAACCAACTGGTAATTAATCCAAGGCCGACTCTTATGTTGAGTCAGATCTTTTCTCATTATTTCTTTCAAGCACTCACACGCACGTGTACACACACACACACACACACACACACACACACACACACACGAATGGACAGCATATGTCTACACAGACACTTCACAGATGTGAAAACATAATTAAAATTTGTCTTTGTCAAAACCTGGGTTTATATGGTCAAACAAAGTGAATATAACACCCCATATAATATATTTGTACACAAATCTCCAAACAATTTGACTCCTTGCACAGTGTGTACACACAATGTGTACACACAATGTGTGTACACATTATGTACCCACATAGCGTACACAAGCATAAAGAAACAACCCAGCGCTGGGCTAAATATTTTCTCTTCCTTATCGGGTCGAAGGAAAAATATTACACTTTTGCACAGCAGCATGCAGTCATTGTTGTCATGGGCGTTCATCTTGATTGTAATGTTTTGCTGGTTTAGAGGCACCCTGACTTGCTGATGTCAAGGCTGTGGGTAAACAAACATCTAACGCAGATATCTCCTGCTCTCAATGTTTTCTTCATGTACTTGCATCCGCCAGGCAGTGTGGGACATTTTTGCTTGAACTTAACACCCTGGCATTGTGTCAAAACTGCATCTTTTCTTTGAATGAATACAGAAGCCTTTTCCTACTTCCCCCTGTGGGAAGCGGAAAGAGTAACGCCAAATCGTGTTAGATGTGATATTTCTTCAGCCTCGGTGTGTTTCATCGTGGCTCTGGAGAGAAGAGTCTGCTTAACCTGATAAAGCCCTTGCTCTAAATGTCCCTCTCGGGCTCTCATAATGTCGGTAGAGTTACACTGCAGGGAGAAAGTGAGAGCTGTACACAAGGTCAACAAACTGGAAGCTACTGGAAGCTAAAAGGCAGGAAGGTGAAATCGAAAAGTTTGCAACTAAACAGAAGTGTAGGCAGTGAATTCAATGTGAATTACTAGAACATAGATACTGTAATTAAATAATGTAATATTCAGTTAAAAATACATGTAATAAATATTAAATACGTGTGATATATGTATTTTTTAATCGTACAATTTATCTAAATAATATTTATTTCAAAATAATCTCCCAGTCTCACTGCATTAAAAGACAATACTGTAGTCAGTCACCTTGCGGTAGTTGGTGACACGTCGGTTGATGTGCTCCAGCCTGTCGCCACACACGGCACTGAAGCATACCTGCAGCTCCTCGGGTATGACGTCACAGCTGGCGCTCAACCTGCCGCACATCTGGACCAGCGTGTCGTCATTGTGAGCCCACGCCTCCAGGATCTGCTCCGACAGAGGGCAGAGCACAGCAGCACCAAGTGATGGGCTGAACGCCTTCAAAAAACAAACATCTATGTTTGTCCGTGTGTGTGTGTGTGTGTGTGTGTGTGTGTGTGTGTGTGCGTGCGTGTGTGTGTGTGCGGGCAGCTCATTTCTCAGCCTCAGATATGTGGTAAAACACTGTTACCCGGAATGTCTATGCGCACTATCCACAGATCCCTAATGATAAAAAAAACCAACTTTGTACTGTACTACATAACCACATAATACCACGTAATATTGTATGCGGACTGCATTAGAGAGATCACATCAGGTACAAGATATTCATGGGAAAGTTTCAAAGTTCTAATGAGATGCCGGCCGGAGCCATGCAGAAGACCGGGGAGGAAGTTGAACAGGAGGAGACTGAGGCACAGGGAAAATAATGCTCCCGGCCGGGACAGCAACATTACAATTTGAATTCACACAGCGAACTGATAGGGCAGATGTTTTTAGAATAATACAAAATTGACTCACACTGTAGAGGAACGACACAGTGCTGCAGAGGTTGGGGGGGGGGGGTTTCTGCTCGCTATGTATTGATTTGGGGTTTGGTTAACTTAAAGGCCTACACGACTGCATACTAGAGCTTGTAATCTTTGCTAATTCACTATGATGGATGCTTCTAAGCATATGTCACCAAAACCAAGCCACTTTGTGTGTGTGTGTGTGTGCGCGTGTGTGTGCGTGTGTGTGAGAGTGAGAGTGTGCGTGAGAGTGTGTGTGTGCGCAAGTGTGCGTGTGTGTGTCTGCTTATCCTACAAATGCAATAAGCTATAACTTTGACTGCATTTAGTGGGATGTAAAATGCATTCAAAAGGAGCTCAGTGTCTCACTGAGAGTATTGTTACACCTGGAGCTAATGCTTCTGAAACAAAGCTCTCAATATCACATAGCACATGAACCTAGCTTACATGAAAAACAGCAGGGAAGCCCAGCTAGAAATGGACAGTGCAGTAGCCATTGGTCTGCATAGAGACTAATCTCTGTTTTGTAAAAAGGGAAAATAAAATATACAATCCTGAATAATAGCAAACTATACTAGTGCTATTTTTCAAATATACTTTTCAAATATAAAAAAAAATCTGAACCAATAACATGGTGGGTGTGTGTGTGTCTGTGTGTACGGTCTATATATACAGTATATATTAACTATTCACAGCCACTCTTGTTTTTTTGCTTGCAGGCTGCAAAGAGAATGAAACAACGCTATGTTTATGTCAGTGTTCTCCCTCATAAAGTTAATCACAGCTCTGGAGTGCTACAAACCCTTGTGTTTATCACTTGAGGGATCTCTACAATATCCATCTGTTTTACCATCCCTCTCTGCAAACCACAAAAACGTAAATACATATTTCGGAGATAGCACCTAATCTAATGCTAAGGGACAGTTCACTAAAACTATACTGGCATACTAAAGTCCTGTAAATACATCTAGTACCATTTGGTAATTTACAGTTGTACCACTTATTCGTTTAGTTTTTTTGCACTGGCATGAGATCACTTGAAAGAACGACATTCAGCAAGCTGTAGCAGCATTCTGTTAAAGGCAAATGCTCTATGGTACCCAAATGCACATATATGGAAGTCCATAGAGGACTAAATTCAAATTTAAGTTTTAGTTGTGTCCACTAAAATGCGGGGAATATTTTGAAAATGAAAATGCAATTTTGGGATTGCATTTTCATTTGAATTACGTCCACTCTAAAGCGTGGAATTGTTTGACAATTAAAATGCTATTTGGGATTGCATTTTCATTTGAATTTAGTCCTCTATGGACTTCCATACACACAAACACGGTAGTGCGTGTTCATAATGTTTGAGGACTCGTTGTTGCTCTTCACAGCCCCTTGTGGCTAAACAATATATTAAATGCCAGTTGACCACCTGCATTAAGTCAGTGCAGCTCTGTATTGTTATTGTTTCAGCCATACCTTGGCAGTGAGGCCAAAGAATCCTTTAGGCTCCACCATCTTCTCCAGCACGTGACACTTGATTCCAGCAGTGCTGTCGTAGTCATAAACTACTCCGTACTCCAAATGGACGTTGTCAACCGTCAGACTTACATGGTCTTTCTTCCCATCGATGATGGCGATGGTGTTGAACTTGTCCATCACTTCTGTGGACCCAGAAATACAGAATAGCAGCATGTCGTGGGAGAAATTGCACTCACACCAAAGATGCACAAACGAATACCAACGCGAAAAGATATACAAATTGACGTTGAGAGCAAAGAGTTTGCTTTGTCAGCGATGGCATAAATCAACAACAAAATATGAACACCACATTACTGTAAATAATGTAATTATTTAATCAACACGCAGAAAATCCCTTCATTACTGTGGCCGCAGCAATTTCTTTCCCTGCCAACATGACACTCTAGGCATTGTGGGAAGACTCAAGTTTATTATATGTGAGAGACCCTTTTCTGGTGGCTGTCTGCCCGTCCCCTCCATCAGAATAAAGTTAACCAGCCCTGTACTAACACCATGACTTAATGTGCCAATAAACCAGGCTACAGAGCTGTTTGCTAAAAGCGGAACAGCTTTACTCTTTACCCCTCTCTCTCTCTATGTATTCTATAAATCGTTCCACCAGGGAGAATGTGGGTTGAGTGTCGGGGAGCAGAGTTAACACGCCAGAGAAATGAAGTAGGCCTGAAGCTAATGCACTCCAGATCACTCTTAAGGCAGCATTGGGACTGTTCCAATTAAACAACTAGTTCACGTTAAACCTTTTCTGTTACCATGCAAGAAACCTAGGAACCTTCCATCCACAATCACAGAGAACATAAATGGTTTGTGCCGAGTTGCTGAGGTGTGTTGTTAGAGTTCTCACCTTCAACTTTACACTTGAAGCCATCTCCGTTCTCCTCTGCAGTGGGTTTCTGGCTAGTTTTCTGGTGGTCTTCGTGAGAGCTCTCTGTATTGTTGTACACCCACTTAATGGTATCTTGCTACAAAAGACAACAACAAGCGCTGACATTTACTGTGCAGTTTCAATTACTTTCACTACAAATGTCGCTCATACTCAACTCAAGAGAATATTCACGCTCTATCAGTGATGCATTTTCTTAAAAACGCACCTAATCTGGAGCTACAGTACAGTACATTTTGTCTGTTAGATGTTTGGCACAGTACGCCTTTATAACCTTTAAACCTGACTCATCATTGGTAACAGGTTGTGTTTTATTGCGTCAACATCGGTGGATGGTCACCTTGCTGCTACAGTGAGTACTGGGTACCCAGTCTGGGGTTTGGGCTCAATGATGCATGTGTATGGCAGTCATACATTAGTTCCGGACTCTGCCCAGACATGGTGCATAGCGTCGCAGTCCGGCTGGCAGAATGCACAGTGAGTAGCTTTTCCAAACATATGGAAATGTGGTACTGTGCGAGACCGCAAGCTCAATCCTGTGCCAATCTCATCAAACCACTCTGCCATGCCACAGAGCCCTGTGTGTGTGTGTGTGTGCGTGTGTGTTCTCTCCCCTCCACAGCCAAGCCTACAGTAGGTTTCCTGCCAGCATGTGGTTTTATACCCTGCTGTGCCACGGCCTTCTGGTGAGCAACCAAAACACACAGATATATGCACACATGCACGGGCTACCCACACAAACACACACACAGATTCTCACAGTGGGCGTTTTCCCCCATGCCCTCGCTTGATGTAAACCAGACCTGTAGTGGTGTTGGAGCCATATAGCGCTTCATTAAGCCGTCGAGTCCCCGCGGGGTTCAATTATATATTATAGGTCCCCAGGACAAGCCAACTGTTACTGCACACTCACAGCCCAGCCTCTCTGTTCCCACACAGATCCACCCACCCACTCTCCCAAAATGCCTCTGGTTCATGGCTGTCTTCTCTCCCCCAGTGTCACCCACTATCGCAAACAACAGGAAAGTCTAGGCTCCATCTGCCCCCCCCCGCCCACCCTTTCTCTCTCTCTCCATCCATCTCCCCCGCCCTCTCTCTCTCCTCTCCCCTCCTCTCTCTCCTCCTCTCTCTCTCTCTTCCCCTCCCTCGCTGCCCCTACCTCTCTCTCTCTCCCTCTGCCATTCTCCCCCAACGTGGCCATCGCTGTGAGCCAGGGGTCAGCTCTGATGCAGCCAGCACAAGCATTGTTCCTGTGTAATGACCCAGAGCGAACGCCAGGCAGAGCGAGCGAGCGAGCGAGAGAGAGAGAGAGAGAGAGAGAGGACTATGGATGAGGGCTCCCTTCACTCCTTTTCCTCTTCATGCTCAGCCCGTTTTCACCTGCCTATCTCGCTGACGTCGCCACTTCTCTGTTGAAACCCTCTAATGTGTCTGTTCCATGGACAGTACATTCGCTGTGGTGGACCCGTGCCAGTTATCCCGTTTTCCGCTTCTACAATCTAGCACTTTCCACTTCAATTATTTTTTCTTTTTTTTTGTGACATCTACATTCAAGTGGCCAAATGAAAACAAAACATCATGGCTCAAAGGGACTGCTTATATTGTGCCCCCATGATGGAGCGACCACCGTGTTTTGACAAGCTGAAAATGTATTGCATCAGAACTGAAAACAGAGACTCTAATGAGTCTGAATCATTATTGTATTACTCAACCGTCCATTGTTACCAATGAAAAAGACATGTACATTTGTATGTACATTTCTGTTAAAAACTGAGATACAATGCTTGTCTTACCTGCGACGGTCGCCGATACTTCCTACATGCTGTGACGTGAGCGATGACGCTGGCGTGACTCTCCTTGCTAACGTTAATGCCGTTCACCTTAATGATGCACTGTCCTGGATGGAGGCCGGCGATGGCCGCCACCGTGCCTGGAGGAGAGAGACAGGGACGGTCGAGTTAGGCGTCGCAGCTAATAAATGCTGACACAAAAACAAATTTCTCCATCGCCTCCCCATAAACATCACACTTGCGAGTGGAGGGGGGGTTATTTATCTGGGGAAAATGACGGCCCCTCTCCTCTTTGGGACGTCAGTCATTCTGTAAGAGAACGTCAACGGTTACAGCTATCAGGAGGAAGTCTGTGCAGGCAAAATATTTCCTACTGTAGCTTCTTGAGGAGCATTTAATACATTAACACAATCTGTATTCCTCTCTCCCAGAGCTGAAACCTTTACAATTACAGTAACTAAAAGAGTCATTATTCTAGTTTTTAACATTAGAAAATCTAGTATATATACAGTACAGTGTAGTAGTCTGCATAATATACTGTAGTTCAGTCAGCAGATCCATAAAAATCTTAAAATAAATCAAATATTGCCCAGCCAATCTTTCCAGTTCATGCTCATATCTATTTTTAGGCATTTTAAATCCCACTAGTCTAGTTAGCACACTTAGCAGCATCGATTAGCTCAAACCTTATTGATTTTCAAGTTTTGAGAAATTGTGAACTGGGTCCTTAAAGAATCGGTTCTCGATCCCCATCCCTAGATACGAGTGCAACTCCTACGAACAGACTCTGCTTTACTGTCTGAATCCTGACAACCACATCACGCTCGCATGCAAACCCACGCACACACACACACACCTCCTTACATTGCATCTGTGGCCTGCTGATAGCAGGGGACAGTGGCAATTGAGGGAATTACCGACACTAGATTTGGTCTATATATCACTCAGTTCAGTTAGCTCAAAGCATCTTCTTGAACACATAGCATTTTCCAAACCATTTTCCCCAACACAGACAAAGATACACACACACACACTGCCCATAACGCCTGGCCATGATTGTTTAAAGGAAAACAACAAGAAACAATTCCACTGAGAACAGAAATGGCAAGATTACTTGTCAGTGGGTCTCTAACTCAGACAGCCGTGAAAGCAGAGCTGCTAAACCTGTTGTGTGTGTGTGTGTGTGCATGTGTGTGTGTGTGTGTGTGTGTGTGTGTGTAGGAGGGCGGGGGTCGGGTGTATGATGAGTTTTTAACTAAATTGAATCAATAAATGCTAACGTTTAAATGTATTTAACATGTATGACTAGATATTCACTGGGGCTGGCTGTTATGTAATAACAGGTATGTAGGAGAACAAAATGATAAAGCGTTTGTATCTTGCTTTGTGTTTAAAACAAGAGTTTGGCTTTAAAGGCATAGTCAGTTATTCTTGCTAACTTTGAGCTCAAATCAAAACAGTATCACTCCGCGCTCCTCTGTGGCGGTGCCTCACGCATCGAAATGCATTGTGACGCATAGCTTGGTAGGCTACTACGGCTACGAGCGGTGTTCGCTGCTTTGTTTATGTTACTATTTACAGAGCCAGGGCTGTGTAGAAGTATTAGATTCTTTTTTTCAACACGCACAGAGAACGGTAAGCTAGCGATACGCAAAGAGATATTTGTTGAATTTGGCAAAAAGTGTATTAGCTACTTAATTGGACTGTTAATCACTGTATGGGCATTACTACACAAAATTCCTTGTGATTTTGAGAGGAGTGACTTCATTACTCCCTTACCTCTACCTACAGCGTGCACCACAGAGGGGCCGAACCCACGAATCTGGAATCCCAGGCCGTCGGTAGAGTCCGGGATCTTAACCGTCCTGTAAAACAAACATGTGACATGTTTGCTCCGTCATAACGCTGACACTTCCATATACTACGCATTGACACGTAGCCGTGCATTCACACACTACCGCAGCTTACTCTCTTGGCTTGGTGCTAACTAGCATCCTGAGCGGCCCTGTGCTGTTGCAGCATTGGCTGAGGAGGCTCTCCACTTCAGAGAAGGGTCTGAGGAACACCAGGTCGCCATTTATAGCAAACAGCTTCTTCCCCGCCTCCAGACCAGCCATCTGATGACAGGACGATCAAAACAGAACATAATGCATGCATATGTACACTGTGTAGACGCGTGAAGCGGATGTGTAACGCTTTGTTAGTGAGTGTTTGACTGCATCGAAGCACGTAGCCATGAAAGAGTTGTTGTCTTGAACACTCCTTCAGTGGCCTGCCTGAGAATACTTCTCCCTCTCTCCATCGCTCCCTCCATCTCTCTATCCCTCTCCTCTCTCTCTCTCTCTATCTCTCTCCTTCTCCCCGCCTCATTCTCTCCTCCCCCTCTCTCTCTGTAGCAGGACCTCTCACAGTAGAGTTAATACTATGCAGACAAGCAAAAGGATCACATTTCTTTCGAACATAGCCTATGTGCTTTGCCTCACATCGCACATCAGTCTGAGAACTCTCAATTGAAACCCGGTTTGCGCAACAAATGGCCTGCTGTCGCAGGAGACCTGCTCCCCTACGTTACTTGTTCTCAGTGAAAAGGAGTAAAGCCTTCCGCCGTCAGCGACACAGCCTCAGACTAATGACTCACTGTTGGAACTCTCAAAGGGGAAACTGCTGTGCCTGCACGCATGCATGCGTGATAGATGTGTGAACGTGTGTCCTAAAAACCTCAGCTGGAGAGCCGTTCTCCACAGACTTGATGATTGGGAGCCGGTTCCTCTCTTCCAGAGTGAAACCGTAGCCTCCGTCACAGGGTAGGATCTGGAATACAACAGGTCTTCCGTCAGCAACCAGTCAGACCAGAACAACAGAACAACAACGCACACACAGACACATTTTTCTTATTGCGCTCGAGTTAACTCGTACCAGGAGAGACTTGGCGATGGCGTTCTCAGCTATCTTAAGGTCATGCTTCATGAGCTTGTGTTTGGTGTTGGAGCCCTCCATCTCTTCGTCGGCGAAGAAACGGAACAGCAAGGGCTCGTCTTTGAATTCACTTTTCTCCAACACTGAGGGGAAGGAAGGAAGGAAGGAAAATATAAAATATAAATGCCTGCACATAAAAATAATATTCAGCAAAATTATATCTCAGACATTGCCTTTAGGAATTTGTTTCTAAATGTTTATAAAATTAAGCTTTTTCGGTTCCTTTTAGCTTTTGCTCTCATGCGTATATTATTTATTCATGCACACAAAAGTGCCCCTGAAAATTTGATCCACTTAGAATAGTAAATAATTCAATGGAAGCAGAATGATCAATTTGGAGATCAAAAACACGTGATTAAAAAAGGCTTTTATGAACTAACAAGGTTGGCTTGCACAGCACCAAAGACATTGACAAAGTCTCTACAGCAACACAGTGCCCTTAAGAGACCTTAAATGTGAAATTTAAAATATTTCCTACAAAAAAAAAAAAAAATTTCCCACATCCATTCTCCAAATCCATTCCCTCCCAAGATCAGATGTACTGTAGCACTAATCGTTTTAATAGCTTCACCTGCAGGCCAAATAGCTTACTCGCTACGATGGGTAAAATGACCATGGAAGTGTGATGTCTAGGGCTGTTTACAGCATGTTCCATGGATATCTTTCCTTGGCTAGTTTAGAGGCGCTACGTCATGGTGATACAAGGAAATGTGCCGTGACTCACAGCACACATGGTTTGGACTTTGGCACGAGAAAAACGTTGGCAAAAAATACATTAAATAAATCAGGCTCTCGTAAACAACACGTAGCTATGGCTACTTAGCATTTAGCGCTTGGGCCGACAAACATCCATGTGTTTACTGCCAAGGTCTCACATCTTTTAGCGGGCCACGCACGCCAAACACAGCAAATTGACACTTTTTTCGCATATATGCGCGCATGAGTGAATACACAGGGACACATAAGCGTACGTGCTAACATGCAGACATACCTAATTCAATTGACTGGAAAAGGAAAAATAATGAAGTGGGTTGGGCTGGGAAATGGTTATGCTACAGTTAATAATGTGGTGTGCGGGTTGTGAAGTCAGAAGTTCTTTCTAACACTGTCCGAGTGTTGTGCCGTACCGTGGTGCATGAAGCCGTTGTCACACAGCTCCACCCCTAGGATCAATGCCTCCTCCCGAGTTCTGCAATCGTCCTTCCCCGGAGGAACCAGAACCAGAGAGGAGAAGCAGGCGGAATAGAAAACAAAAGCGCGGAATGTGGAGCAGATAGCGAGAGGACAGGAAACAGAGAGAGAGAGAGAGAGAGAGAGAGACAGAAAGTCAGAGGGAACAAAGGACAATGTGTTTAGAGAATGGTCAAAATGTCACATACACACCGCTCTCTTTGTTTCTGATGCCCAAAAATTGCCCCCCCCCCCCGACCCGGCCAACATGGCTAGTCATTCATAAACAGGCCCAAAGCAATGTCTAGACAACCCAGTGTGACAGCTCTTCAGTCCCACAGACGATACCGAAGCTCTTCCACTGACCCAGGTCACACACACACACACACACACACACACACACACACACACTAACACTAAACACTCACGCCTGGTGTTAATTCTCAGGCATGCACCCCGTCTCTCATTTGTGTGCTTTGCTGGACGAGACCGTCAATCTGTCAAACTCAAAGCTCCCTGTCGGAGCCAATAAATCTCAGCTGGCCTAATCAATTCTGGCTTTCGGCTTCCTCTCCAGCATCTGTGAGGCGAGCGGCTTCTTCGAGTGTGCATTTGAAGTGACCCCGCCTGTTATGACAACAGCCACCATCGCTCTCTCTTCATCTCCAGCCTCCATTCATCTCTCCTCTGACTCCCGAATGGCCCAATCTGTTTCCAATGTGAGCATATGCCAGTGGAGACCATTTAGAGAATAACCACTGATGAAACAGCGTTAGCTTACCTGTGCTATGAGCCAGTCTATCAGCTTGTTGGCCATCACCACCGACTTGTATGTCCGTAAATGGTAGTCCTTATCTCTAGATGGGTGAAAAAAAAAATACTTAAATGGTCAAAATGCCACAATAACAATTATTCCTTAACGTTGTCTGTTGGCCGAATAAAATGTTTTATAGGCCTCAACATTGCCAAGTTCAGAAATATGGCATTTTATTTGAGCTAAACATAAGTTAGGGCAACAAGGTAAATATTTCTTGGAGTAAGTTCTGACTTTGAGATAGGGTTGGTTTCACAGACATTGGATAAAGCCTAGTCCTAGACTAAGAACTTTCTTCAATGAAGATCTTCGTGGAATTATTCCTTTAGTCTTGGACTAGGCGTAATCCCTTTCTGTGACACCGGCCCATAATGTTTTAGCCACTAGCCAATCACAAGGACTCCTCAAGTCACTCAAGTCCTGAGTAAGGACTAATTCATTCATTCAGTCAATCGGGACAATTACTAATGACAACGCTGCAGCGTAAATCAAAGTGTGTTAACCCTTGAGACCCAGTGGGCATTCCGGAAAGCACCCAAGGCTGTGTCAGGTCCTGGCTGTCTTTGCCCTTATGCTGCCACACGTCACTCCTCAGGGCTTCCGCACACAACCAAATGATGGGAATGCTGTCTGAACTGAAGCCTTGACTTTTCCCATGGCCGCACAGGGTCTCCCGCGGGAACACCCTGGGTCTGAGCAGCAGGCCCGGGAAAGTCCGACTTTACACCATTCCACCACATGCAAAACCTCACTCACAACACACACACACACACACAAATATCACAGGGAAGTCCCACAGAGCATGTGGGCCAAATCATCTCAGCTGCACAAAGCTCCTCGTGCAGCGTGAGAGGCTAAATCAGTCCAGTGGAATGTTCGAAGGAGGACTAACTGTATCTGACAGCATGAGCCTGTAAGCAGCGAGGTACAGCCATGCTGGAATCATGTTAGCCTCGGCCCTGTTCTACGCCCTCCACGGTGAATTGGGCCGGAGGGGCGAGGTTTAAGAGGTGCTCCGTACCCCCCCTCCCCCCTTCCCCTCCTGTTATTTGGAGGCTGCATCCGAGCATGTTCCAGCGAAACTGTGAGGATCCTGCACTGCTGAGGGGTTAGTGGTGGCTAGGGGGCGTGTCTACTCCTGCTGACACAGGCATGC
>JAODUH010034603.1:0-21832 GCA_027564835.1 Typhlichthys subterraneus
CAGTTGTAGACAGCCATGTTGTTTGAATTTGAAATGTTGTATGTCTTACAGTATTTGTATTTTCCCGCTAAAATTTTCGCAGTTATATAGTTTAGTCTTGGGGGTTGGGGTATGTAGTTTTTGGTTACATTCTGTCAGGATTAGGTACTACCGACAGTTTCAAGTAAATGTTGCAAATTTGCAACTGTGGGTCTGCAAGGGATAGAAGACCTGGTATGGAACGGCTCTCCAAAAACGGCACAAGGTGAACAGCCAGTGTGAACGTATCCCAACCTCCAGCTGATCTCCCCGCTAGAATGTTCCTTCCTCATCACACGAGAGTGATGAAGGCAGATGCAGGGCTGTCACTCTCAGGGAGCGATTTAACATCCATGCCTCTCACCCCTATCGCTCTCTCCCCACCTCTCATTCTCATCCAAGACGGCAACTTCTGTGACTATCTCACCGCACCCCTCCCCAGTCAATTCCCTCAAACAACAGTGACTTTCCCCCACTGTGCTGTCTCCTTTGCTCACCCACCCTCCTCCACCTTTCATCTGTCTGTTCTACAATCCTTCACACTCACGTGCGTGAGCCAACGCTGTTGTGTGAGGCTGGCCCCCCCGCTGGCTCTCTCCCGCCTCGGTGTGAGCAACACAAACCCACCAGATCTGTCATTGTGTTGATTCACTTTTCATGCAACTGTTTAAACTGTTTATATAGGCGAGAAGAGAAATGACCGACCTGCCAACCCCATAGGAAAAACAACACATTTATAAAGGGCATATAGCCTTAGATCTGGGCAAAGTAACTTGCATTAATGACTTGCTTATATGCAAATTACCATCTTTTATGTCCATATTTAAATGAATAAGCATTTATTATAAGTATAGTCTTATAATAATTATTATTATTAATAAGTTATAGGCCAAATTAATTATTTTTGTCCTCCTGGTGGCACTGAACAGTTAGTGTTTGAACTCTACTGGAATCTAAATAAATAACAGTTGCTAATGGTAACATACCTCAGAAGATGAATTTCATGAAGCACCAAAATGATCACAAATGATATTGTATCAAAAATTGATACACTGACTAGATGGACACATTCATTAATATAATGTCATAATGTCTCTGGAGAAGTTTGTTTTTCATCCCAAACACTGTTCTTATATACACCCTGAGCTTTGAAAATAAACATGCATATATTCTAAAACTGCCAGATCTACTAATATAATGCAGAACTATTATAATATGGCCTCTATATGGGATCCTGACTGTGTGTAGCTGAGAAAACACATCAAAGATTGAGGAATCAGGTTGTGCATGAATTAATCTTTAGATTGGAGGAGGAGAAAATACCCAATCTGAGAAATGATGTTAAATAGACCCAGAACAATTTACTGATTACCACACACGCATGCTGTGAATTATAAATGCTGTGTGCATTCCTCCAGTAATGTCACTTGTTGCTGACAATAGCAGTCCAGAAGCCGCTAGTCTGTCATTTAAGAAATGAGCTAGTCTACAAGAACTACATTTCAAATGGATAGAGGGGTCAGCGACTTGCTCTTTCTCTTTTTTTACGCAGATGCATGACTTGACAATCACCTTTTTATTTAAACACATGTATCCAATGGTATTCTGTTAATTTTTCACGTATCATATATCATACTGTATGTAGTACCTTGAAATACCCCTAGGGGCATACCCCGTTTGAGAATCACTGCTTTAATATATCCTGCACCTGCTTATGTTGTTATTCTTTCGTGTTTTAAAGTTTCATTTAAATGAATATTCCACTGAATATTGTCCAGAATAGCAACATGTAACACATGTAGATATTTCTTAGGTGTAAACAGATGACAAAATATGCTGCCTGGCAGACAAACAAACCTGCAGTGTGCTTGTTTATGTAGCAAGTTGTTTTAGTGCCTCTGACCAGCCCTTCCTGCTTGTCCATGTAAATCTCAGTGTTATTTGTGTGATGTGAGCCACTGGTGCACAACAATGGCACCGATGCCTAGCCACAGCCATGCACGTATTCCTGTCTGCACTAGACTGCAGTGGACGGACCATGGCCCTGTCAGTACAATTAGAGACAACGGTTTGATGGGATCATTCCCAGGCAGTGAACATGGAGCCCTGTGTATGACCGCTAGATCTGTAGCCGTGCACATCCACACAGCACATGAGATACGAGGACATGCATGCATATGACTGCGTTTCTGCACAGTTATGGATATAGGAAGGTCAGTGGAGAATAGAATGCGAGGTTGTGTTGTTGTGTATGTAATATGAAACAGATGTTTGTACAAAAGTACATTACACAGGGCTCTGCAGCCGACAAATTACCACTTTGTCAGTGCTCGACAAAATTGGCCAATTTGCTCTAAGTGTTGAAATATCAGATCACTGTTATCTTTAACCCAGCGCTGTATTAAGATAACGCCTCAATACGCACCTGTTGAGACTTGTTGTTCTGTTCACCTGTTTGAGCTGTGAGCTCTAGCTGTGAGGGGTGGAGGGCCGATACTTCTTGTGAGTGGATCACCAGCTGGATATCATGCACTCATTCGGTATTTTTCGGAGCAACGGAGCATCAAACAGTCAGCCGAGCTGCCGTGGTAACGGCTGAGCTCCGGGTACAGCCAGAGACAAAGGATTAACATTAGCATGTACATGTACATGTACAATACGTGGTGGCAATATCAATAACATACAAAGAGTTCCACAAGTCCCATACACACACACACACACATTCAATACTGTAGCTGTGTCATTGCCATGTGATAAAACATTTCATTTAATTCAGCGTTCAAATAATAATGTGAAACCGCAAACAATATATAGGCGACATTTCCAAATAGAAACTAGGACCCATCTCACTAAATTACTGTTTACTGTTCATTTAGTTAACACATTAATGTTTGCCTGTTAGCTTAGGGAAGCTTTTAGGATGCACTTGTTACACACACACACACACGCACACACACACACACACACACACACAGTTAATTGCCAGCTGGCCTAGGGAGATAATATGTTTATTTTTATGAATAATACTTTATAGTATTACCTGAATGATTTAGAATGATTATTTACTAGATCCACGTTGGGGTATAATGAAAAGGTTACTTCTTGCTGAGACCACACCAAACCCAAGAACGTGGAAAGTTCACTTGTTACTGTATTGCACAGGACATTCTAGGCCAGGAATTAAGGCTTGTGGAACTCGCTGACAGCAGCTTCATGAAGGCTAAGCAATTTGCTTCTCCACTTCCATTCCAGCAAAATCACTGTGCTGTAGCTGGGAGCAAATGTCCATCTGCTGGAAAGGATGGCGTCCAGGAGCGTTATGTTGCTGAGGAATCAGTCCTCTCTCTGGCAGTGCTGCTGTGTCTAAAAGCCATGAGCAGACACCCCAGCCACAGGATCAGAGTCAGGCAGCAGGGTTGGTAATGCTCATCCGTTATTCAGCTCAGGGCAAAGAGGAATCAGATCAATGTATGCTAGAGCCCACCCACTGAGTCTTTCAGATTAAGACCATCACAGATCGACCTAATCCAAGATGACAAGAGACTGTATAGTTGCACAATTAGACAACTTAAACAGACCACGTCCGTTTTGTGAATCCAAATGGAGACCGACGGTGTAGCAAACTGCCTGTTCAGTATACATATAGTAAGTATGTCAACATAGTACAACATACACAGTAATAGCAGTTGTAGCTGTGACTAGAAACCACCAACCGTTATTAAAAGTGCTAATGTGGTTTTTGTTGTTACAAATGACAGTACAGCGGTAATTAAGAAGACTGGCTGCTTTTTTATTATCGAGGTTGTCTTCGGTCATTGTGCAGAGCTCCTCTGTAAATGGCAGTACATGTCCCTTCATTGCAGCTCCGTGCGTTTGTGCACACATTAAATGCCATCTCTGCCCTGTATGAACCGGGAGTGTTGTGTGGGTGGAGGGGGATTAATTGGTCTTTTAGCCTCACTGAATGACAAGAGCGGCATGACAGAGTTATGTCAAATACGACCATTTTGCACTTCATTTCATTCAGTGCACGGAGCCTCTCCACCTTCATTACTTTGCACATCCATAACAACTGCCCCTATACTGTATTGTATGCAGCCAGAACATGTCGGCCCACGCCACAAAGTGAGAAGTGGGCTCTGTTAATATGGGAGGCCCTGATAGATCTTGTGATTTCAATAGATTTTGGTGTGTTTGTGTGTGTGTGTGTGTGTGTGTGTGTGTGTGTGTGGGGGATGGGGTGGTCTCCGCTGCCTTGTGGATGTATACTGTCACTAGAGATGGCCAGGACAAAGGGGCAGAAGCTTGTGATGTCTCAGCAGCCAGCGAGCTGTCCACATGCCACAAGCAGGTCGTAATACACAAACAAAGATCAACACGTTCCCATTCTCAGATCAGGTTTCTAATGAAGCGTGAATGGAGCGTGTGGCACCATATACTGAGAAAAGTAGCACAATGACGAGCCTTTTCGATTCAGCTGTTTCTGACACACTGGGCAGCCTGTCGTGGATTTCTTAGATGTGAATGTGAACAGTTTCCATGTCTTCTGACAGACTCTCAGGAAAAGTCTGCGAAATATAGCTTTAAGTATGAAAATAGTATTGTGACAACGAGTGTAATTCTTTACTGCCAACATAGAAAATATATAGCCTACAGTACCGGTGGTGCAGCAAACGCTATGGACCATCATGCCACAAAGAGATGTCTTTGTGCTGCTTTACATGTCTGAGCAAAGAGATCATACAGCATACACACTGCTCCATTATGTCTGTGGCAGAGATTCGTTTGCCATTCTCAATTTGCTGCAGTGATCAAGCGATCAATGATAAAATAGACTGCCACAAGTTAATTTGAAGGACTATTGGCCAGTCCATAATGTGTATGGGTGTGCCAGCAGCAGCCGCATTAAGTATTTCACATAAAATGTACATTCAGGTTAGATGTTATTTAGGTACCTTTAACCAAATGACAGTGACTCCCCCTGAGAGTCAATGAAACATAATTTCTTATGTCTGTCCCGTTATAGCTAAGGAGGCACCGCTAATTAATCAGTTGCTTAGCAACATCTGGCACAGACAAGATTTTTGGCAAACAATATGCACACCTGTTACTGTAGACGAAGGCAGGGATGGTAGGAATGGAGAGTTGTTGGTTATTTTTGAAGCTCAGCAGGAATGTAAACAACTATTTGTCAAACTGACTTTGAATTGGATGTGGAAGCATGCCTGCCTTATACCCGGACAAGATCATTTCATTTGTATAATTGCAAGAAAGGAAACTAGAAGCAATGATGTTTGATACATTTGTAGTGAGTTCACACTTGTTGTGGCAAGGGTTTACAAACACAATGAGTTCCTTCATATACTTTTCAAGTGTGCATCTGAACTGCTACAGTAAATCGTTTAAAATAGAGCTACTAACATGTAGCACTATTTTTTACTGAGGTTACATTACAAAACTAAGATCTGCTTTTCTCCAATTCATGTTGTAGGCACGGCACTTCTCCAGGAAAATGTCTCACATTTTTCAGGCTGCTTCCTACTTGTTTACGAAAAACAAAGATAGAGCCATGTAGTGTCCTCTACATAGCTCTCTGTCTTACCAAGTTAAACAAACGTTTTTTATCCATGTTTTGACATTCCTACCACTTCCCTGTAATGAGAGAAGGATTATGTTGACATATCACAATGAATACTGAATCTGTCCGGTGATCTTGTTGTTTAGAGTAGCAGACTACATATTAGATTTACCGTTATTGACAAATAATATATAGTATTTGATTAGTATTCTGTTCTTAAATACGCCCTCACAGACTTGCTTCTACTCTGCCAGGAGTATGCTAAATGACCGTCTGTCTCAGTGAGCGCAGAGGAACAACCAGTTTATTACAGCTGACTATTTAAATCAGGAAACCATTAATTGCATCTCAAAGCAGTCATGATCTGCAAATCATGACTCAAGGAGCTCATTAGCAGACCACGACTATAAATGCACGGCACACCACTCGCAAAAACACAATTACGTGAAGTGTGATGATTCATTCCTGTTCTGCGTTGCATAGGCTACAACAGGTATGATTTATTGCATACCTTCAGCACATTGTTCTTTTTGAAAAGGGTAAACAATGACTCAAATTCATCAGTTCATCCAGCAGAAGAAGAACGGCACGTAGGTGAGCGAGCACAAACTGTATTTCAAAAATGGTCGTTCTAAATCTTGGGCTACTGTATGAATAAATCATGTTGCATGGGCTCACACTGCAGTTTGGTCGTCAAGCCACCACCTGAGTGCACATCGTAGGGGAGACCCTGGATAGTTGTACTGTAACATGGGTCAGTTGTAACCTTATATATAACACTTCCAATATATCCAATCAGCAGCCAGATATGAATCACCTGATACCCTCTGCACATTTAGTCCTTATTGCACATGAGAGGAAGTAGCACCCTGCCCTGCGGCAGACACAGCACATTTTAGAAAGTATGACTATTCTTTTACTTCATTTATTTTGAATTTCAATATGTCTAGGTCTTGGAAGACATACTGACTAAAAAATAATGACACAAGACACACACACACACACACATACACACACACAAACTATAATATGTGCATTTATTTATTATTATTAACTATTCATTATTTCATTATATTATATATTTCTATTAATTACTATGTTATATTAATCTTACACATACAATTTATGTTATGGCATCTAAGTGTTAATATAATATTTATAATATGTGTCATAATATTTTAATCTTAATGTTGCATTTTATGCCAGGGTCAATGATTATGTTACATTTCACCCTAGAGTATGTTACAAGTAAATAGTGTGTATCACATTTTGAAAACATTGACTTAAAAGTGCTCAGAGATTCAGACAGAAATGTAAAAAGATTATACAACTCTCCCCAGTCTCCCTATAAGCCATGTAAAATAGGCCAGAAACAGGCTCAAATCGTATAGTGCACGCCCAACTTTAGGTAACAAAAATATTGTCATACATTTTGCATTAAATTGCAATGTCATTGTTTATGAAACAGCCATATAAGTTAGCAGTGCATTACTGGCTTTTATATCTAACTTGTGCCAATCTTAGAGAAATGTCAAGTCGAGGATCAGAGCGTTCTTGTTCTGAGGCATTATGATGTGAGGTGTATGTAAATGTGAGCGGAAAGGGGACAAGTGACATATCGCTGGATGCTCAATATTCACAGCACGACATCACTTTGCATTCAGACTGCTCTGTAACACATCTCCCTGCCTGCTTCTCCCGCTAAAGTTTTCTGTTAACAAGCTCTTTGATCTCCAGGCTACAGAGTGACTCTGTGCAATTCCGCGCGTTTCTGTGCGTCACGTCCAATTTACTTCCGGAGCCCTAATCACCCTTGCAATTCTTCACTAGTGTGCTACTGCACAACAGAGAAGCGCATTGCAAACACGACGACGCCATTGACTGACATGCTGTACAGACTCGTAGGAGGCGACCGTTAAGTTCTGTGTTAAAAAATAAGGGGTATTATGGCATGCATTGATTATAGCACCTCTGTGTCCCATTTAAGGAACTCTGCAGTCTACCTACCCACACTAACAGACTACTGTCTGACACCTCACACCTGAAGACCTAATGTGTCATTAGTTACAGTCACAGACTGATTTTCTGAAGACATGGGGATCTTGCAGGGTCAATATTTGCATGAGCCAAAACTAAAAGCTTGCATAATAATATTAAACATGGTTGATTTTATTGTAATGTGAATGCGAGAAAAATACTTAAGACGGCTTTGAACCACAAAACCATTTAGATTACAGAAGCATGCCACAATTCTGGCAAAATGCTCATGGTTTTATTCAGACATTAGACATTTTCTGTGACAATGAAATCGCTTGAAAGTCCAGCATGAAGCGAACACAAAGCCAAATGGACAGTATCCAAATATATTCCAAACATTTTTGAATATGTGCATATTTTTAAATAGATGTAACAAGATACCATGATATTAGTTGTGTTTCAAATGTGTTTGACTGTTGCCATTGCCACATTATGATTATATCGGTTACACCGTGGTTCATGTTTCACTTCCTTCAGGAATGAATAGCCACGTTAAACGTCCACTTGGTGAGTGCTATAAGTTAATATTGTATATATAACAAAGGCTTGTTGAACACCTTTAATTTGATGCATGCTTGGCAACAGGTTGAGGAGAAAATGCATAGACAATACAAAATACAATATTAGTAATAACATTACTAATTAAAACCACCCCAAATAAGATCAATGTGCTTACACTATACTGCAGCGTGGCTGAATATATCATCTGCCTTTCTGAGAGGCATCATGCTTTGAACAGGGACATTGTCCACCCCGCAGCAGACACGAGAGTTTCCCGGGCCAACCATCCATCTGTCCACATGAGGCCCCTGGTTTACAGGTCTGATTCTCCCTTTATTTATCTCACCTTTCTGCTGAGCACAGCAGCAGCAGCAGCGAACAAGTACCATCCGTCCAACAAAGCACTGATTAATTGTCTGCCTGCAGAGAAAGAGCGGGGGGGGGGGTCCCAAACGGGGTGAAACAATGTGGACTGCAGTCCGAAGCGGCGGTGGTGTTGGTGAGGGTTCCACAGTGTTGACTCACCATGGTGTCCTCAGGCCAGGAAATGGGAGGGGTAGCAGAAGCTGTCTGAGATATAATGAAATAAAAGGACAGCCGGCTCAGCTTGATCTCAACACTGCTCCAGGCAATCGCACAAGGAGAGTAAGAGGCTCCTGTTAATGGGTACTGCTTGTTTTTTTAAGCTTACAACAAAAGACTTGGATATCTTTGAGGTGTCTCTGAAGATATTAAGGGTGTAGAAAGTGTGCAAGCTTTCGGGGCTTAACAAGGCACATGTCCGGCATTTGATAATGTAACATTGTGGGATTAGAGACCTTTTTTCAAGGTATTGTTAAGAGGAAATGAGGGCAGGGTTTGTACAAGTCACACCCTTGGAAAATACTGCAAAATGGATAATAAACCTTTTGTTAAAAAATAAATAATAAACAATGATACGCAGGTAACTGCAAATGTGTTTGAGAGTGCACTGATAATTCTGCTAATCCAATTTCTGTCCAAAACTGTCTCGCCTAGGCTTAATTTTTAACATTTTCCTTGGATTCATGTCGGTCTGAGGTAGCAATTATTTGATACATGCTTTCTAATTTGCCTTCTTTTGGCTGACTTGTTTTGTTCGCTGAGGTGGAACACATTGTTATATCTCATTTAAAAAAGTATGGGTTGGGGTTGTGAGGTTAGGTTCCGATCAGGTTCTGAAGGAGAATCCTCTGCTACTCAGGTTTAAACCACTAGGTGGCTGCTTAACAGGCATTCTCCTTTCATGAGAGAATGACATAATTTTGCTAACCTTCATTATTAGTTCCATCCAATAATATATTAAACATTTCCAAAAGTGAACAAGAGTGAATTGGTCAATGAAGAGCTGAATAAGAGATGTTCTATATTTTCTTACCTCCGATTAACTATTTTTTTCCTAGTTTCATAAAACTCATTAATTTTGGGTTATTGGAAATCATGTGTTAACAACTATGTCATTTGAACCCACACCTCTTTCCTTATCATAAAAAAATGTGTGCTCAAAGATGTATGACTGTAGACACATCATACAGTACATTAGCTAATTTTCATGTTTATGATATCAACCTGCTAGAATGTTCAATATTTGACAGATAAAACATATAAATATAAGCACAGAAGTATGAAGGATATGGTATTTTCATGCGTCCCATAGTTTGACAGAATGACTCTTAAATATATACATACTGTATAACAATAGGCTAACTCTGATTGAGTCGATTTACAGTGTGTGACCTGACAGAAAAACATTCAGAGCAAATTATAACACCTGCATTGTGTGTATTTGAGTGCTTTTCACTGATATACAATGCAGATGGATCAGAAATGTGCACAAATGCATTTTATCTTGCCATGGGGAGTTCTTCATGGTTAGGTTTTACAATGACCAGGGTCAGGGGGAGAAGGTTCAGTGAGAAGGTCAGTGACCTTTTCTCAATCAGCAGGCAGGGGACATTTATTAAAGCGAGAGACTCAAGAGTGAAAAACAAAGATAAAGGAGAGAGGAGGCAGAGAGAAGGGTGGAAATGTGAAGCACTGCTGAGTGAGGAAAGTCAGTGATGTGTGAAAGCATATTTTACCATTGGGGCTAAGCGCTATGTGACTCACACACACCATAGGAGAGAGGGAAAGTGTGTGTGTGTGTGTGTGTGTGTGTGCGTGTGTGTGTGTATGTGAATCCCTGAAAGCAAGAAGTTGTATGAGTGCTTACCCAAGGTCAGAGTTATAACCCCTGAGCTGGTGCAGAAGTTTCTTTTAAGTTTCACAGGGCTGTAGGCGTGTGTGCATGAGAGAGCGTGCGTGCCTACATGTACATGTATGCGTGCACGTGCGCACCTGCAGGTAAAACTAAATAAGTTGGACATTAAAATATTCTGTCATACTTGACATTGGCCTGGCCATAGACAGTATTTGCATGAACACTTGTTTGTATTCAGAGAATGAATAGCTGACGGTTCATAGATTCCTAATCTTGAATTAGCCTGGTGTTCGCAGTCGTTTCCTCCTTCAGTACTTTGCGTAGACCTCTGGTTAATTTTGAAACTATTGGACAGCACTGATGCAATCGGCGAATCTACAATTGTTTTGATCACCTCATCTAGCTCTACCACCATTTGGAAACACTGCGTCAGCATTGTCTCACCAACCCACGCTGATTGGGTGGATCCAGGCTAATCTTGAATGGCCATTATTTTGTTTGTGTTCTTGTGTGTGTTAATATAAATAAATGTGATGTTCAAGCACCGTGCTCCCTAATAAAAAAAAAAAAGATGGAATGAAAGAAGATATAGCAAACTTCATATCAATTATCTGTTTGATAAAACTAGAGAGGAAGACCAAACTTATACAGAATAACAATCACTTTTTTCCCCTCAAACTAGTAAAATTACATTTTCAAATAGAAACACATTACACTGTTTCTGAAAGGGCTGGACTTCTTTTGAAATCTCTTTCATATGTGATTTAGAAACATTTCCTTTCTGTAAAAATTATTATGTTAAACAAGCATTTCAGATCACATTAGGGAAAGTTTAAAAAATAAATATTACATTTGAAGTGAGAAAAGTACCCAAAGTGGCAGTTGTAAAATATAATGGTCCTGTAAATATAGCTTATTGTTATAGTTATAGTTATAGTTATAGTATATTGTGGGGGCTCTAGTATTATTTCTTCCCGTAGAGAAAAATACAGAGTGAAAACAATTAAAACCAGATATTGAGGACAGAGGCCAGACTACTCAAAGAACTGTATGCTGCTATTATCATTAGCTCGCAAAACAAAGCAAGAATCCAAGCCCTGCGACTGCATGTGACGGGAGCTCAGCATTGTATAACGCTCTCCCAGAGGATGCTATGAACCCCAGAGGCTAGTTGACTAAAGCACGGTGTCTCCTGGGAATATTGGATGTGGACAGTCTTCCGTAGCAGTGCGAAACAACGCAAGTGCAAGTAGAGAATATTAGATGGAAATAACAACAAGACTAGTACATTGTGCAGCCATAGGGAGAGGGGAGGCAAACACAGAGATGTAGGCACATATGGTGCAAGTGAAGTAACTTCAAAAGCTGCATTGTGGTTCTGCAAAAATAATGGAGGGTGGAATCTAGCACACACAGCCAGGGAAAATAACTCAATAACACCATGGTATATTGGACCATATCGTTGAATATGGCAATACTCAGCCATGTTGACATATCGTCAAACATATTCCAAAGTTCATGCAAGGTCACATCATTTATCTAATTTATAGCTAAATACTTTTACTGTGACCCCAAATGTGGCGGAATGTTCTACTGTATGTAGATTGTAAGCGCAGGGTAATGCCTATGTGATTTGAGCTTATCACGGTGGAATGCTGTTGAATAAATTGTACATACTCAAAAAGACACAATCACAACAAAACTGTTATAAAAGAGACCAATCGCATGATGTGTGTGTGCGTGCGTGTGCATGTGCGTGCATGCGCGCGCGCGCGTGTGTGTGTGTGTGCATGCATGCGTGTGTGTGACCTGGGCCTAATCAGTCACATTACCACTAAACACCTGTGTGCTAGGTGAATAAACAGTTATCCAAGACAGAAAGTGTATTATTCTTCTGTACCACTGCGATAAGGGTATTTGTGAATACCGTATTGTTGCTGTTCATGTATTTGTATATTTCTGTGTGAAATGTGGGTTTGTGTAGCCGTGGGACTACTGTACTAACTTGTCTGTTGTTGTATCAGCCAATATGTACACTTTTTTAAGAAACAAATACAGCTGTCTGCAACACATCACACCATAAAAGTGACAAATAAACGATACAATTGCTGACATTATATGGTCCCATCAAGCACTTTTACAGTTAACAGGTATACGGGCATAAATGGGGGTTAACAGTTCCAGAACCCTGCTGTTACTGTACTGTATCTGGGCCTATACAGTACATTATGGGATGAGAAGGCAAGACATCAATACAACCACTGACTTCTATTGACCATCCATGACTACTTTCATATTGAAGTGAACATATATCATATACTGTACAGTAAAAACGGTTTCTATTTGGAGCACTTCTTTTATTATTTCATTTAATATTTTTACCATGATCACTTATTTGTCATATAATCTTTTCATTATAATGCTTTTGTTTGAAGCAGAAAGACTTGCTAACATCACGGTGTGTGTGATAGTGAACTCTCAACACGGGCGTACCTAAAAATCAATCAAACCGTTATATAAGCGCTACTTTTCTTCCCCAGCTCTATTGAGGACGGCTGGCAATGGGAAGGAGGCAATGCTGCCCTGCACGCTGAGCTTGCCAGGCTGGAAAGTGGCGGAGAGCCAACACATATTTTTAAACGCTGGGATTTTGAGGTTTGTGGTTGGCAAACTCTTTGAACAAGGGGGTGTTCCCAGCGGACCAGTTGAAGACTGACACTTAAATATTGGCTGGGATTGTGGACAAATGCATCTATATGCTATGGTTTCCTTCTCCCTCCGGTATCTCTTGGTTTGTTCATTTTGTTTGTCACCTGTGACTAAATGTCCCCAGAGATTAGCCCAACATAGCGTTACCCCTTGGCTTTATTTATGAATTGTTTAGAATGAGTGTGTGAAGAACCTCATATCACAGCCAGTGCAAAAACAAATAGGCTTACCCATAAAAATACATATAAAATAAAATTGGTAGGTGGGTTGTATTATAGATACATTTTTATCTGAATTCTGAATGGGAGGGCAAGTCAATCACTGCCGATTTGATAATTTACTAGTATAAAACAAAAATGTTTTCTAAAGTGTATTCCTGATATTAACACCTAAACTGAACAAAACAGAGTTAGCGCAACTCTGCTTCCACAAATGATACAGTATATCATTAAAATCCACTTGCATGTTTCTGAGGGTTTCTCGTAATTGTTTTTGATTTAAAAAACAAAAGCAGCATAATGAGAGGACATCAACCATCCCCTCACAACTTAGTTCAATTTGGCTGCTTTGTCGTATTAATGCTGGGCTACAAACAACATGAAAGCAACAACTAAATATGCATTACCGCTGATGGACACACATATCCCTTAATTAATCTCCATTGATTTATGATTGGGCTGTTGTTGTGTTTTTTTCTTCCTAATATTAGGTTATACTGATCCCAACACCCTCAGGTAATATACAGTACAATAGACATATGTCTCTTGAACACAACCTCCTGTGACACAATGTAATGTGAATTTGATTGAGTGATTTTTTTAAATTTTTTATAATTATAGTGGAAGGTAATTTTGGATTATAGCAAGCACCCACTTTGGCACATGATAGCAGCAACAGCCGTGCCAAGAAACTGCCAAGTCTCTGTTGTACCCTTATCACCAGGTATTCTTTGGCTCTATTGTTCCTCCTACTTTGTAAGAGGAAAATAACTTTACACAAGTAAAGCAGATGAAATGTGAAATGGTGATATGTTAAACAATGCAAACCACTTGGCCGAGACAAGTTAGCCTTGGGAGACCATCCTAAACTGGCGCGCTCCAGTTTAATTTCACCGCAAGAATCAGTCTGAAACCATGAATTCAAAAGTGTTTGTTGTAAAGAAATACATTTCAATCAAACACCCTTACATATGATTGGACTACATTATGTTTACTGTAAAGTATTTTTTAAATCAGCTAAAACACCAGTGGAAACACTAATGTCGGCATCATAAGAAAAACCATCTAGCCATTGATTAACCTGATTGTTTTCTAAAGGATTGGCAAATGCAATTGACTGATACTTGCGGCAAAATTAAATTGAAGCTCTTGGTGGTCTTGTAAGACAAAAGTGATAATATGTTTTACAAGGTAGCTAAACTGTACTATGCATACAGTCTATTTTTCCACTAACTACCAAACAATTTCAATTTTTAAACCTGAATTCCTTGATAAAGATGTGCTTCATGTAGATACATATTTTGTTGAATTGTTGCATTGTTAATAAAAAGTAAACAATTATTCTATATAGTGTATATGGGTAAAATAAGACATACAGTACTGTAGCTGTGTTTTGGGGTAGGAGTCAGGCAAAAAGAACAAAAGAATGACAGAAATGTTGACAGAATGTGTGGGAGAGAGAATGGAAGAGAATTGTGGAATTCCATTTCTACTGCTCACATATTCACACACATTTATACAAATACATATATGATTACATATACAGTATAGGCAAAATTACTAAAACACAGTATCCTACTGTAAATACGCACATGCTCTAACAAAATGGCATTCCGCTGACAAACAGACTTTACACAGCCACACTAAATCTAAAGTGTATGAATCCCTATGCACACACACGCGCACACACACACAGTACTTAATCTACAATATGCAGGCAAATGCACATGGGTGTCTTTTGCAACAAACACAAAATGTTCTCATAAAATGATACAATTCCAGCAGAAGAAATACTAATGTGGTCTGGCAAAGTTGCTCAAAAATGCCATTCATTACTGTTCTGGGAGCTCCCTGCCCTGCCATGCATATACAAGGAAAGCCCTTTACATGCACATACAAGGAAAGCCCAAGGCAGGGAGAGCAGCACAAACACCCCATAGGCTACAGAACAGAGCAAGCATCAATGACAACACCATGACATTGAATAAGACAGACACAGCATGAACGGAGGAGGTGGGTCGTAGGCTAAGGACGTTTAAATAAGCGCCCTGACTAGTTGGGCCAATAGTATGCTTAGCAGTGATCAGCTGAGCAGTCTGGTCACTGAGATCAGATGGCAATAAGATGATTGACATCAGATGACGGTTGAGATTATGCATGGCCGGGCGTGACTTTGTGGCCTGCCTGAACTATCGCTATGCTTGATTTCTTGGTCGAATTTGAGATGACATAATTCATTCTTTTAACTAAGTAATTAGTTATATTTTGAGTTATTTTAGACCTGTACTATACAACAACAACAAAACAACAGAGACAAATACCGTAGTAGTACAACCATCACAAATAGTCCTCAAGTGAGAGCAAGTCAGCAACACATTTTAAGTGATTTGAGTCTTCCCTGACACACAAGCGTCTGTAGTGTTGAATGATGTGCCACAAAGCACCTTCAACTGGCTTTGCAGAATAGACCATGTCTGCCCAGCCAGTCTGTTCTTTGCATTTTATCTTTTTCTCTCTTGTTTTGACTCATTATTCCTGAAAATTTTGATTTAAAATATATTTGAAATACAGAAGGTCTGGTCTGTTCCTATTGACACCTCAAGGCCGAATAGACTTGGAACATTTTGTTAGTTCATGCATGTGTTTCTGTGACAACAGATGCTCTTCGTTGGGCATTAATACTGGTCAAAGTTATTGTAATGTCTGCTCTACTACCTTATACAAAAGAAGGGTTTCTGCAATGCAGGATATGTCAGTGAGATTAATAATTATTACAAAGGCTGTGTGGATGAAAAATGCAGCAACACTTCTCCCACAGATCACATACAGAAAGGCCGTAGTGCATGAATTTAAATGAAAACCTAATAAATAAACCATAAAGGCTTACACAGCCTAGACAATGATAATGTATTGCTCCACCATTGTAAAGCTACAGTACTGCAAAATAGTCTTACTTAATCTTTATTTTAACTAAGCCTTATATAATGTTTTCCACATTAGAGTTGACTGTAGTTAAATGACATTTCAAGGGTGCATCTCCAGTGGTTGTCTTGGAAAATCTGTTATTGCCTCGCTCGCATTTGCCAGGTGTTGCCAAATCGGTTCACCGTGTTTCTGTATTTTGTAGAAGCTAAATGCAAATATGGTATATCCATTATAGGAGTGACCCCAGTAGAGCCCATTTCAATTGCAAGTCTTACAGACAAATTGTCGTTACAGCATTAGAAGTTATGAAACAAAGGATCATTTGGCTGCCATACTCACTGTCTGATTGTACATGGTTAAGGATTTGTGACATAGCCGACACGTCACATGGGAGCAGCTTCTATTAGCTTTTTTTATTATTTCTTCTTCATTATCAGTTTCCATATTACTTGAATGTTATTTGTGTACTGCATATTTTGAATGCAGTACACAATACTAAGGCGACTTATTATGCAGTTTATTTGTAAATTGTCTCTTGGCAAAGGGACCATTTTGGCTTATAACGTGACCATGTGATCTTTGCATCTCTAATACTGAGTACAGTATATGATCAGGTTCTGAAGCATTCTGCCTAATTTGTTATACACAGAGAACATAGCTTCCGCTACTGTATACAGGTGAACCTCATTAGGATTGGCAAAGAGTTTAATCTGTTTTATATCTCACCATGACAATACAAAGGCAGCTGTCCCTCCTCTATGGGGATACTACAACAGTTGGTGCAGACTTTAATACATTAAATTGAATCTGTTGTTTTCAAACCCATGGTATCTAAACTAATATTTGCAGTATGGCAAATTAAAATGTGACAGGTTATCAGACTCATTATAACAGCCACTGCAGATATAGAAGTGAATAAATTAGCTTTCATGCACTTTTTAAAGAATTTATTCAAGTCCCTGAAGACCTGCTCTGGCATTTGAAAGCAAATACTGGCATGAAGCAGCTGTCAAGTTTCTCAAACGCTTGATGCGTGATCCTATTCATTCTTGGCAATGGGAAATCAAAATCACGTTGACATATGTTTACAAGAAAAGGTACTCGTTTGTAATGTAATATACATTTGGATGTGGGAATTGTTGCTCAATATGTTGATATGTGTTGCTCTACTTCTAAAAAACAAAAACACAATTTCCTTAATAATATGATCTCAGTATAAAGTGCACGCACTCACACGCACGCACGGGTACGCTCACGCACGCACACGTATGCACACGCACGCGTGCATACAGTGTGTGTCACATACATTTTATTTTGCAACATGATTCAGGCTCAGGTTCAGGCTGTGGAAAGCATAGGGAACATTCCATGCGAGCTACAGTGAATTTGCATAATTTCCAGTCAATGTGTGGCTGTAATGTATCCTCTTTTTACACAGCAACACCATCAGAGGTGTTCAAAAATGGATGGCAAATTGATACAGATGTTTCTTATCTCTCCACAAAAAAAATGAAAAAATTGATACAGTACCTCTGTAATGAATTTTGAAATGCTAAGATAGATAGATACCAGTGCCAAAATATGTTTTATTTCTGACCTGAAGCTCTCAACCTGTGGGTCTCTGGAAGCTTTCTGAAAAGTTCAACTGCAACTGTGGTGGTGTCGGGACATACAAAAACTCAGCGTAGAAAGTAACACAGTCAGGAATACAAACAATAAAATAAAAAGGTCAAAGCTACCAACAAGGAAATGAGAAACACAACTAGTGGGGGAGAATTAAGGGCCGATGAAAGGAATGAGATACATTGGTGTAGAAATACCACAAACGTGAAACACAAGCGAAACACAAAACTCAAGCAAACAGGAAAGGGACAACAGAGCACAATTTCTTGTGTTGAGAGTCTACATAATATACTAGACACATTAGTCATTCATACATGTCACATCTTATAACTGGTAGCCTCGCTTTTATTTTTTTTAAACAATTTCTAAAAATAGGTTTTTTTTGTCTAACAGAATGTCGTAACAGAATGTGGTCACTGCAAAGTCGCGTGACATATCCAACTATGTCTTCACCTCAGGAATTAAGGCATGTACTGTACATTATGTCTTCCTGGAAAATGTCACTTTTCACAGCATCCTTGATAAATTTCTTGAACAATAGTCGCACTATCACTAGCGGTGCAATGGCGACAAATAAAAGCAAATATTGCGAAAGCATCTCTGCCTGTTCAGAACACATCTTAACATGTATTGTAATTTCCAATCTTTAGGAGAAGTCACACAGAGATGAAGGCCTATTTTGTGATAATGTATCTAATGACTACTATCTTCAAAGGTATAGTAAGCCAATGTAAAGTTATACGCTTTTTATCAAATTCACCAATTATCTCCTTGCAGTCTGATATCTTATCATTCTCTGTGCCTGCTGGAAAATTATCTGGTACTTCTACACAGCCCTGGCTCCATAAATAGGAACACAAACAAAGTTGCAAACACCGCTCACGATTACAATGCCCTAGGCTTCTCAATGCCTTTCCAGTGTGTTGGGCAGAGCATCTAAAGTTAGCAAGCGTTCTCAAGAATGACAGACCTTACCTCTATCTGTGGTGGCTTATTAGAGATAATGTCTGAGACAATACTCCCTAAAAGATATTAACACCAGATAGAAAATTACAAAAACATTATTTCAGTTATTTGCACCATGATGGATGGGCTCAACTTTACTGGTGCAGTCTCATTATTCAGAATATTTTGTCTGTGGGGTATTATAGTGCTGTACTTGAAATCATCATTGTAAAACCACCCCCCTTTTGGTCTTTCATATTAATGTGTTTTTATTTTAACTTGGCCTGCTGTTTTTATTTTTTATTTTAATAATTTGATGAGAAAAAAAAAACCTAGGTGGCATCATTGCTACAGTCCAGCTTTATTATAACAGTAAATGCAATAGCTTGTGAATTCAATTAGAAACACACATTTTGTGCCCACTATAAATTGTGTGAAGGGGAGAAGAATTCTTGAGTAATAGTTCTTATTATGCAGGAACATTTTTAGCCAATATTTAAAATGACCAGTGAGCTGAAAGCACAGTGGGCATTCACTACTAATAGAGTCCCCCAGCGGTGCTTTCAGTTGGTATTTAAAATGTAGGCCTTGCAATTAATTTCAAAATGAATGCAAGGTGTGAGAAAATGTCCAGTTCCTGAATATGCCTCCACAATGATATGACCTAGGGTGTGAATTTGATCTGTACCTTGTTAAAGCCCATGAAATTATTAACTGTTACTTTTAGATTAGATATATTTATGGGTATACTATATAGGCAAACATACTGTCCATGAGGTTACCTACATGTACCGTAACGCTTCACTCTTTTGTGCAAGTCACTGCGTTAATATACAGTTTTGTATTTTGTGTATAATGGCAGTAAAATATATAGGTTTCTTATCTACATATACAGTAAATGACAAAGGACTCAATATTAAGGGATTAGATCGATTTTGAGAGATGTAATTACTTTGTTTAAATGTCTATTTGCAAACAAATGCGTAAAAAAAGGTTTAGGATTTCAATTGGACTACAGTATATTGTTATAATAAGCATTGCATAAATACAAAGATCTGTTATGTGTACTGCCAATGTTGAAACTTATGTTTATCTCTGCAGAGATTATAGTTATAGTCTTGACTCTTCTAAAGTCTGTTTTTGGGAGAATTATGTACCAGCATTTATCAACCTGTCCTACTGTAGATCACAGGAGGAACATATTGATCTGGTGTGCAAAAGGAGTTTTGTATTCATATTTCACCTACAGATTCAAAAGCCAAGTGGGATCATACGCGCAACAAGTATAGTTTATTGAATGGTGCATTTAAACTGCAATTTTCAATTGTTAAAAAAAGGTTTATGTTTATATTATATTTAGGTCTGCTATGTGCAGTAAGGATAATGATGTACTATAGGCCTAACTGTGTTGATTTAATCACCTAATTTCTGCTTCTACTGTACATTATCAGAGTACCCCAAATGCATTTGATAATTTTGTCACTTCTCTGGTGCAATATCAAAGTGTAATTTTCTTTCATCCATCAATAAACAAAAAATGCTTTACGTGTCCTATGGTAATTGCATACAGTAAGTATTACTCTACCAAGTCGGTTTAGTTTTAACTACCGTAATTCATTGCCAAATATAGAAATGTAAATTGATGCCACATTATTTTATTCAGTGATCCTCAAACTGGGGTATATTATAAATTAAGTTTTTATAACACTATTTAAGCATTTTCTTCCATGTTGTGGATCTCAGATGCCCCTCGAAACATATAGACAAACATGCGCATCAATTAACTGAATGTACATTACAAAAAAATTTTCATATAATGGGGGTCCAGAAATTGTTAGCTAAACTAGCTAAAAACTAGATAAAAACTAATTAGCTAAAAATGTAAAAAGAAGTCTGAGAAACAATTTTGAAACACTGTAGACCTTAATATAATGTTAAATTGTCTATGTCCTTATTGGGCTATGTTCAGTATGTTTCTTATTTTTTCTTGTTTATTTTTGTTATTGGTCCAGTTTATCTTGTCTTCACAATCTATTCTACCCTCTGCATATTTAGAATGCTGGTCTGTATAAGGGAACTGCACTGTAACTTACATAAAATGTTCAACATAACAAGAGGTTCCATGTGCATGGCGAAGACACCTCAGAACAGATGCACATTAGGTGAGAAGGCACTTATTTGATGAGTTTTCTATCTTAGATTTCCCCCGTGTGACAAGATTTATGTGACTCAGAGTGAAATTACTTAGCTCTTGGCAGGGCGGTTTGAGAGATAACAGTGTCAAACCTATGGTGAAGAAACACATTCCTGCTCATTGTCTCTGGCAAATGATCAGCTAAACTATTAAATTATCTTTCATTTTCTCTGTGTCCCCTAGAGTCCCTAGGACTACATTTATTCACTCATTACTAAATAGCACAAACATTTTATAAAAACTACAGATTGAAGTTTTAAAGCATGGAGGGTCCTCCATAATACGGACGGTACCTTTCTTTGAATATTGTAAGTAAGATGGTATTGTAAACTAAATCATAGACTGACAGACAGACAGAATATTGTAATTCTGTTTAAAACAACATACAACTGAATTGGTTCTCACAAGCTGTGCAACATGAAGGACTGTAGACATAACTACAGACATAAAATACTATACACGATTCTAAACGCTATTGTTAATATGACCTTTATGATGTAAACCAATGCATTATATTACAATTGTATTGCAGCGTATATCAAGTATATCACTGTATGAATACTATCCAGTACATGTGACAATAAAGGGAAGCTAAACATGAGTGTGCAAATAAAGTGTTGTCAGGGTCCACATAGTAGTCTACACTGTTTGGTTTAAGTGTTTGCTTGCAGGCGGTGTAAAGTATCCATGGCATGTACTACCCATACATACATTTTAGATTTACATCAATTTAAAATTCTTCTATGGACTTTTAAATGCCTAAATGGTCTAGCTCCACCTTATATGTCAGAGCTGCTACACTTGTATGCACCCACCCGTTCTCTCAGGTCAGCTGACCAGCTGCTCCTAAGTGTGCCCAAGACAAA
>JAODUH010034614.1:0-21830 GCA_027564835.1 Typhlichthys subterraneus
GGCTTTAGCTTCATGCCGGGCGTCATCTGTCTCTTTGGTCTGGCGCGGGATCATTTCTGTGTGTGTGTGTGTGTGTGTGTGGTTGTCCGTGTGAGGTGCGTGTGTGTGTGTGTGTGTGTGTGTGTGGTTGTCTGTGTGAGGTGCGTGTGTGTGTGTGTGTGTGTGGTTGTCTGTGTGAGGTGCGTGTGTGGTTGTCTGTGTGAGGTGCATGTGTGTGTGTGTGTGTGTTTGTGTTTGTCTGTGTGTGTGTGTGGTTGTCCGTGTGAGGTGCGTGTGTGTGTGTGGTTGTCTGTGTGAGGTGCGTGTGTGTGTGTTTGTGTGTGTGTGTGTTTGCATGAGCATACTCAAGAGAGCCTTTAATAGCCTGCTTTACAGAACTTGTCGTCCGGGTAACTGACACCCCATTGATGTTGCACAGGGAGGTTTATTTTCATTTCCTGGGGCACATCAAAGAGATGCAGGGAGGTGCAGGTGCAGCCCAGACCTCTTGGTGTGTGTGAGTGAGCATGTGAGCATGTGTTTGGTGTGCATGTGCACAGTATGCAGGCCTACACTCTACTCTGCTTTTTGGTCTCTTATTTTTTTAAATGAAAAAATAAAAAGAAACATTAGCTTATAGCGAGTGTATTTTCTATGATCTTCTATTAATTCATTGAGGTTTGAGGTTCACATTTGATTTTGAATGTATGGCCCATAAGCAGAATGGTTGGGAGGGATACATTATATAGTCTAGTAGGTTTTAAGCACAAGTAGGACTGTAAATCAGTTGCATTTGGGAATAAAATTCCTCCCAGTTATCCGAGCACAGCCCAACCGTAGGAGGATTTCTCCTGCTGAATGCTTCCTAAATCCGGATGAGGAGGTGCATGGATCTGCAGATTTTGGATTACTGCAATAGCTTTAAGTGTGCATTAGCTTTCTGCTTTGTTTTTATAATCCCGTTGTTTCAGGTCTGAGTCATCATTTTGTTGTCAGTTTGTGCATTGAATGATTTATTTGTTCTAGGTTTATGGACAATATCCTAATAACGATGACATAAACCAAAACCCGATGTCACATCCGTCCAGCAAAGCACCAAGCAATGTTTTTGCAAGCACATTCTTTGGTGAGTGTCACTGCTCCAGTGTGTCATTATCCCACAAGAATCCTGTATGCTATTCCAGTATTCTATTCCAGTATGCTATTCCAGTATTCTATTCCAGTATTCTATTCCAGTATGCTATTCCAGTATGTTATTCCAGTATCCTATTGCAGTATGCTATTCGAGTATCCTTCATCTCTTAATTTTTGCTGAACAGTATCATCAGTGTAAATCTATTATTATTACTATATGATTTCATTAGTATCTTGTAAATCCCTTGAGAGCAGGGTATTTCGATATGTAGTTTATTCATTCATAATACCCATGCAGAATAACTATTTTGCGTTTGAGATATTTTTTTGTTTACTTAAATGGCAGCACTGTTTTAGTTTGAATATGTATGCATAACTGAACAAAGCACACACACGCTATCCAATTCAAAAGTAACAAACATCTATAACCATAACAGGAAGAAGCCATGGCTATAATGTCTCTCTGTCTAATGTCTTTTCTCAATTTAGAGGGGACAAGCAATTCACCAGACATCTGGAAAGCTGCAAACGCATTGAACCAACAAGCTTATGAAGGCTCTCTGGGTGTAGCCATATCCCACCAATCACAGCCTGGAAGCTATGGCAACCTGCCGTCACACAATCACCTGGTAAGCAGCCCCTCGTGGACCCCTGGATAATACTGTCCATTTACTATTGTCTCCATAGAAACTAAGCGTTGCTTTGATTACATCTCAGGACTACTGTCCACAATCAGTCATGTCGGCGGACATCAACCGAGGCCTGCCGCCTATGTCCTCCTTTCACCGCAACAGTAACCCAACACACACTCCCACAGCCAACCACTCAGAGAACACTGGTGAGACTGGGAAAATAACATTCACTAGTGGAAAAGAACCAGTTGCATTTCATTAATGCAAGTGTCCATTTATTGAGGTATTGTAAAACAGCATTTGTTTTGTTTACAGTGATGGGAAGCCAGGCTAACCTGTCAAGAGGGTCTCAGGCAACAGGCGACGCCTTGGGCAAAGCTCTGGCCTCTGTAAGTACCCACCTTCTACACCTCTTTTCCCTGCTTCCCTTTCAGAAGGGTTCCACGCCCATGTAAACTAATCCAATACAGGAATGGTTACCTTGGCCCTTGCGAATTAATACAGAGCCACGTAGATGCTCCTGGATGCTTTCTTTATTGGCTGCTGACTGGGAAAACGCACAGAATGGATGCGCACGCTTTAGATTACGAGCCCTGCTCCGGAGGCTTCGGCAGTGGCAGTAAAACCCTACAGGGAAATGACAAGTTGTGCCCTTAAAATGATCAATGCTCCAGTCTATTCACCCCCACCCAACCCACCCTTCTCTCTCCCTGGCTGTCTGCTGCCAGATTTACTCCCCTGACCACACCAGTAGCAGCTTCCCCTCCAGCTCGTCCACGCCGGTGAGGTCCCCCTCCCCACCGCCGGGCTCCACTGAACCCACAGGTAACTGACTGGTGCATGCTGCTGTAGCTCTGACCGATTGTGTTCAAATGATGTGGTTTGGTTTAAGGTCTGCCCTCTCCCTGCCAGGTACCAACATGTGGTCCCGAACTTCACTTCAAGCCCCAACGTCGCCCAACTATGAGTCTTCACTCATATCAATGGTAAGGGCCGAGTTTGTCGCCTGTATTTGAGGTCTCTCTCTCTCGTGGCACCACAGTGGCTCTCGTGGTAGGTCAGGACCCTCCAAGGGGTCACACGGTGTTTTGGGCGGGAGTTGTGAAATGAAATTATATCTAATACAGTATATGATAAGGGAAATGCAGATTCACTTCGTGCCAGATTGACATCCTACTACGTAGGGTTAGTATGTGAGGCTGGATGGTGAAAACACCATCTTATGCATATGCATTTGTTTTTGTTTTTGTTTTTGTTTTTGTTATAGTTCTTGCATTAACCATTTTTTATTCTCTATGTTGTATTTCTGTATGTGTCTATGGGAAGCACGATTGTGCATGTATTCCCTCTCTGTAAAGCACTCTGAGCTGCAATTCTGTATGAAAAGTGCTATACAAATAAATATCCAGATTTTGAAATGTACGTTTGTGTTATTTTCCTTCGCAACAGTCTCTAGATTTTACAGAGATAGATACTAAAACAATCCAAATGTGTGTGAAAAAACTGCCTTGTTAAAGAGAGAGGTAAGAGGAGAATGGCTGCTTTAAACAGACAGGGAGGCAACAGGAAGTCAAACAACTGCAGCAATGGCATGCTGAAGAGCAACAGAAGCAGATGTACAGCAGAGGTTACAGCAGGTGTACCCAATCAAGGCAGTGTATACCTAGTATCACTTCATTAGCATTGTTGTTAGCATCTTGGCCGGCGTGCGCGTGATTGTATTTGTGTATATGCTGTGTAGTAACACCGTAGTTGTTACACATTGACTACGACAATGTGTGGTGCTTCAAGTATTCTCCCCTCCATTGTGTAGTCTCAGGTGGAGGACCGTCTGGACAGACTGGACGATGTGATTCACGTCCTGAGGAACCATGCTGTTGGGCCCACTGCAGGCGACATCCACAGCGTGCTGAACCAAAACCACCAGAGCCCTGCTACTAGCTTACCTGCATCCTGCCACACTCCAGCCATGGTTAACACAATTTACTTTTACACCTATTTAGATCATATAGGCTAGCAAGGATGGGAATACAGTGTGTACACTGTGAAAATACAGTGGTATGTGTGCACGCGCGCGTGTGTGTGTGTGTGTGTGTGTGTGTGTGTGTGTATATGCTGCCGTGTTTATTTCCACATGTTTGTTCCACATGTTTTTCACATGCAAGCAGAGGCTTTCTCGACTTGAAACAGGAAACTGAACACAATGAGGAATGCTGTGATGTGTCACACTCTATTCTCCGTGCGTGGCTGCTAATGCCACTATGGGGTGATGGAGGGGGATTCCTGTATTGTGGGCTCGTGTTTTTAACACCCTTCCTTTCAGATTTGGGGATTTTAGCCCAGATGGCGTGGAGGTGTGTGGGGAGGAAAAAGGGGTTTTAGTCTAAATCTGAGGAGGGTATTCAATTCTCACTTTTATTTTTGCAAATGTTAGAAATGAATACTTTTTTATAAAGAATTAGTGGTATGGTTTGGGAATATATGGTTGTTTTAAGGGAAGATTCTCTGAGATTATATGAATTCTGATGAGAGAGAGAGCTCTAGTCAGGGTTATGTAGGGAACAATAAGGCAGATGTTGGCTTTGTGATTTGTTTGTCAAGAATGTAAGTGCGTATGAGCTGTACGAACATGCTAGCTTGTCAGAGACAAGTTTATACACAACAATGTAAACCAGTTGCAGCGTTATTGTATAATGAACCATGGACGTGGCCAGAAGAATACATACTGTATATATTGGTCCTGCCTTTAATCTTACGCTCCATTTGTGTATCACACAGGCCGAGGCTGTTGCTCTGAACATCAACCACCCAGCCTTCCAGAGCCGAACACAAAATGGGCACCCGTACCCAGCTCGCCATCGGGCATCCCTCCACACCATGCCTGAAGGGGGCAGAGGCTAGTCATGCTAATAGTTAACATTGTAATTCACCAAATAGTCATGTATATCTTTAGCTGTTGTCTTTTCCTATAAATAATCAGATGTTTTTATAATAGCCAATGCCAAAATGGATTCCTATTTTAAAATGAAAGTCAAATTATGTTTCCTCTAATTGTGCCCACAGGTGCTGTGGATGCCTTGAGTGATCTGGAGCTGAAGTTAGAGAGCGGGGACAGGGAGGAGATGATGCACACCAATCTCAGCTTGGACAGCCAGCGGTCAGATGAGGAGGGGGAGGGCAGAGCACATCACAGCAGCACAAGGACCAGGTGAATATTCAGGAAGAAACAAGCGGCCTCCTGCTATGAGAACTATCATTAATCAACCAACAAGCAAGACAGGCTTTATAAGGACCTTCCCTTTGTTTGGATGACTTTCATCAACATCTCCACTAGTTGAAAGTTTGTCAGAATTTTGTTTTGCTAGACTAGGAAACAATAAATGAGGAAACATTTTTAAATGTCTGTGGTCTGGTTCTATATTGATACAATCTGTTCAAGTGTGTTAAACTGGAAACACTTTATTCTAAAATCCATCCCACACAGTGGTTGTGGTTACGGTTTCAAAGTACAATATACTGTATATCTCTTACATGTTTATACTGAGGTTTCTGTCAGAAACAAAGAATTCATCACATAATGACCTGGAAAGCTACAAACTGTGAAGGACAAATTGCCTCCAGTGGTGCAACAGGGACCTCTTCTGGACATATGGACATAATGTTTTGTGGCTGCGGCCGGCCAGCAGAGGGCGCCTGAATCCTACTCTATAATATCCACGGCGCACAGACGGCATCCAAACCAGGTACCTGACACGCGTCTCTTGTTTGCTCTGTCGAAGCATCCACGAGGACGAGGACCTGAGCCCCGAGCAAAAGGTGGAGCGCGAGCGCGAGAGGAGGATGGCCAACAACGCCCGCGAACGCCTGCGCGTACGGGACATCAACGAGGCCTTCAAGGAGCTGGGCCACATGTGCCAGGTGCACCTGAAGAGCGAGAAGCCACAGACCAAGCTGCTGGTGCTGCACCAGGCCGTGGCCGTCATCCTCAGCCTGGAGCAGCAGGTCAGAGGTCAGTGTGGTGTTTCCGGAAGCTCTGGGGAGGAGGGGGGGGCGTCGTCATCCTCGCAGGACAAATGAGGGGAGAGAGCGTACAGGAAAAGGAGGAAGGAGTGAGTCAGGGAGTAGGAAATGGCAGGGAGCGAGGTCAGCGTGTGGATATGGCTGAATGTCTCTTGAAAGTATGAAAGTTGTGCTAGCCCCTCCCCCATCCCGTCCTACAGTTTCAGGACAGTGGCTATAACTGACTAGAACACAATGGCATATACTGTAAATTCCTCTTCTTAGTGGCATGGAGACATTGTCTTTGTGATGACTAGGTGTCTCAGTTAAAACCCGGAACACTGTATAGTAATATTTGCTTATTGACTGAAATATTAATGAAAGTGTCCTTGACTCCCTTAGAGAGGAACCTCAACCCTAAAGCAGCTTGCCTGAGGAGGAGGAGGGAGGAGGAGAAGGCTTCTGGAGTGATCTCAGATCCTCAGTCCTTGCACCTAGCATTCCATCCTGGTCTGTCAGATGCAAACAACCCTATGGGCCACATCTGAGCATCTGCTGAAGCCTGCCTAAAGTATAAAACTAAATGAAATAATAAATAATGTAAAATAAATGTTCTACATTTGTTAAAGCAAGATAAACTACAGATATTAGCAATGAAGGTGCTAAAGTTAAATGTGTTATTCACTAATGTCACTGTGCTATTAACTAAATTATATATCACAGATGTCTAGCATTCACATATTTTACACAATATAAAGTAGGATATTTGACACAAAAAAATATCTGTAATATATGGTCAGATTGAATTTGAGCTCTTTCGCAGAGTGAAATTGAAGTGTTAAATAGACGCATCACTAATACCTTTGTTGATGTGTAGATGGAGAGGATCCCGAGGAGCCATGTGGACATCAACATTTCTTGTTTTCAATGTCTAATGCAGTCGAACAATCATTTTATCACCTTCAAAATTGACCTCGAACTTGTGCCTAAACTTACATGTCGTAGACAAATGCATTGTAAGCTGCAACATTTGTATATTTTCTATTTATTGATTAACTTTCTGTTAGAAAATCTTTTAAACTGGATAAAAACCCATTAGATGCAAGCTGGGTAATCTTCATAGCTGTTATCGGCAGGGCCAGATGCATTGCTGTCTATGTATCCATATTTGCCATGTAGAAGCTCAGAGACATAATCTTCCCATATGTGTGATTGTAAGTGTGTGGCTATAGGGATGTTGAGTGTGTGAGTGTGTGTGTGAGTGTGTGGCTATAGGGATGGTGAGTGTGTGAGTGTGTGACTGGACATGCTTGTGTTCTTTGTGTGTGCAAGTATTGCTTGAGTTTGGCCATTCTGTGAATGAACAGACCTCCAGTAACGTTATGTGGGCACCCTATAGTATGAAGTTATGATATTTGTATGTTTGCTACAACTTGTTTTGCAGCAGTGTTTGTAAACAAGGGGAGTACACATAGAGACAAAGTCATGGAATGAACATACAGTAGCACTTTCTTGTGTTATATTCCCTCTTTTCAATGTAATTATTTGCTCTTATATTTAGGCTTACTGTACGTATTGCATGTTTGAGTTTTTTAATTGTTTCTTTTTTGTAAGTTACAGTATGTTATATTTTATACAGATATTGTGAAAATAATGAACTAATTTTTCACCAGTAGCCGAAACAGTTTGTTTGATTTTAAAAAATAGAAGTATTTCTTGTCCTGATAAATACTGATTGCATTACCATATTTTTTACTTTTCACTGCTGATCATCTACAATTATTCTGCTATGTACCATAAAATGTACAGTTTTATGTAGTCTAGTCTAGGTGTTCTAAATATACATCATGTAGCAATAAATGTCTTTTTTCAATAGCTCACTGTGTTTCTTAAAGGGGAATGGTACCTCATGCTTTGATTCACACAAAAACAACCACTAAATTGTTTCATGAAATTCACTTTTATGTTTCACGGACCACGGTTGGAGCGCCTATCCTCTCTCCGGGCGGGGACATGACATAGCAGTTCTAGTTATAATAGTTCTGTCTCAGCACAACAGTAGAACCCTGATCACGATTCATGCATCTCACACCCGTATGCGTAAAGATATCTGGTAAGTACATAATAGGCCTACGGATTGTAATGATTTATGATTTGTTTTAAAACATGTTGTCCTCCGTTCACTGTTTTATTGTTTTGACAAAGTTTTTATAAAGGCTGGTTAAAAGTTATTAATATTGTAGAAACCGGATGGTAGGGTCTTGGGAGAGAGGAAATTTCAAAAGGTGTGGTCACCTCGTACACATAACATTTTAGACTAGGCTACATGAGCCTACTGTAGTAAAATCATTAGTGAAAAGATGCGGCTCAACATTCTGCATTATATGCCTGCCTACTGTATAATTTGGAGTGGCCAATGTCTTAGACAAATCGCAGCTGAAACGGGTTTTCCTACGCATAATTTTTGAATAGCCAAATTCTCAACGTTTTAAAACCTATTCTATTGAGTTTGTAATGAAATTATTACGGCTGTCATGCGTATTAAGTGTAACGGTTGGTTCTCAAGAAGCAGTTATCTTTATACACAATAAAACCTACACAAGTCTCCAATAGACAATGCTTTTTAAATGAACAGTTTCTTTTTCTGTTTGTGTAAGTGGATGACGAATTCTGGCAACTATAGCTACTTGTGGTCATCGTACAGTTGTCTCAACTTTGCCTGGACAATAGTACACTGTCATTCGCACACAGAAAGAATTGTTATTATTGCACAGGACTATCAATGTGTCATCAGTGTGCATTTAGCCTATTCTCTCTATGCTGGATGACGGTAAGTGCTGCAGTGTGATTAAGTGCCTTGGGTCTGTCATTGTCTTACACACAGGCTGCTACTACAGTAGTCTACTACTCCAAACTCACATCAACTGTTGTGTAAACAGCTACCTTGACCAACCTGATGCCATTGAGACATGCATCCGTTTTTATTACCCATGGATAATAGCCTGCAGTAACTTATTGCTTAGAAAGACTTACTGCCTGTTGTTATGTAGCTTTCATTTTGGTCACAATATTAATACCCGTTTCTTACATTTATGCCCTCTTGTGGTCATTCCCTGTTAGCCCATTGGAGTCAAAGCTGCGTCTCAGAGAATTAGTAGTGTTCCAGAGAGCTGGCTACAGCGGGGTCATATGGAGCTACACAACCCTAGAGGCAGCCCTGACAGTGCATTTGGAGTGAGGGTGCAAGTTCAAGGGGTTAAAGGTCATCGTTATGTAGTTCTGAGCAATGGTGGCCAGGAGAGTCACAGGGACGTCTCAGTCATAACCCACCAGTCAGAAAACGGCCTGGCAGGTTTGAGAGCATCATCTCCGCGTGGCTGTGTGGATAAAAGACCACCTAATAGTCCAGGCTACTTTGGAGACCCTCCATATGAATTCTGGGAACCTGTTAGAACTGATGCTTCACCCAAGCTTCACTATCAGAGACACCCAGAATTACTTCGACCATATGACCCTGAAAACAACAACCTCAATCTCCTCGTCTCGTCGCAAACAGCCTCGGCTGGACGACAAAGTCAGTTCCGTAGCGGTGGTCTGCCAGAAATGCCCCCTGCGGTGAATAAGGCTGCCATAGCCAGGATTCCTTTGCCCGCGGAGGGCCGGGAATTGGACGTGAACATGGCGCAGTACAGGGCGCTCGCGGTCGATGGAAAACTCCCCACCAGGTCCCAGAACCATCTCCAGCCTCAGACCATCTCCTCTGTGGGCAAGCTGATAGACCGGTTTGATTCCATTCAGCGCAGTGCAAGGCGTGCACCAAGGAGCAGGATAGATGTAGAAGACCGTAGAAGGTCTCGCAGTGTGGACGTCAACCGTACCTCAGTCTCGACGTCCCCCTCCTCCAATTCAACCTCCTATCTGAATACCAACACTGGCGGCACTCAATCTGAGAGTGCTCCTGGCTCCCCAAGGTCTCGGCTCCTCAATGGGAAGTCAACTCTGGCTAGCCAAAGAGAGGAGAACAAGGCCACCCTCAAGCTAACTTACCCTAGAGAACAACCCAGCATGCACCTAGCATCTCCACATACGGCCAATGCACCGCATCGAGTGGAGGAAACGGCCACTTCACGACCAACAGCTAGCCACACCGGTGAATGCGATGAAAGAGAGGCTCAGGTAAACAGATAACTCAGTTATGCATTGCTGTATGTGTAAAATCAGGGTTGTCTGCTATACACTGTATTTCCTAATCAGGTCACTCCTGATCTTCTGAAAGGACAGCAAGAGCTTTCAGTTGACTCAAATGAAGACACAGCAAAACAGATACTGTTCTTTTACCTCAAGGATGGGTGAGTCTTCACCTTTACGCAATGCAACACACTTTTTTAAGTGCCATTAATTCAAACGCACACACCCTGGAGAGTAAAGTAGACCATGTAAGATAGAGGTTTCTATTTTGACTACAACCGATTCATCATACCAAGGTCAGCTTTGAATGATTGGTGTGGAAACGTCTACGTGATGTGGTTATCTAGTGTACTCAGATAAAGGGGTGCTGTTACAGCTGTGTGTACTCTAATGCGATCCAGATAGGAATGTGGAGCATGAACCGAGTTTGACAAAGCTAAAAGAAAATACGCCTTATATCTTCACCACTGAGCAAGCAAGGAATGCTTTGAGGATGTGTAACCAGAATTTTGAATTACTCCCTTAGTACCTGTCGTTTCTCAAATTAAATAAAAATATGATTTATGTCTTGCTCAGGGGTGCACCAAAGACTTTTATAACAATGTCAAAAACACACTCAAATAGTGTAGAATAACACAGTATGTTACACAGTACGCTACGCTATCTGACCTTACTTGAATTAGTTGTGTTTACACTTGATAGGACAACTGATAATGACACCATCGTTTTGAAGAAAGTCAAGCAGATGTTTGACACGATGAACACACTCAAGTTGAGAACAGCTGAGGAACTGAATGAGGAGGAGAAGGTGAGCTTTGGGATGGGACGTTCTGTGTTCTTATCGCCTAATGAGGTGCACCAGAAATGTTTACAGTTTGTCTGACTTTGCTCCAATGTATCGTAGGATTATACTGCTGAGCCTAGGTGTCTGCAGGGGAAACAAGCTGGACTGGAGGAAGAGGTGTCCAAGTTGAAGAAACAGCTTGAAGTTGAGATCAAGGTTTGTTTCAGTCCTGTTAGTCAAGCTACATTTGGATTTGCCTCTATTGGCCACATTCTTCTATTCAACTGAAGTTGTATATTTGTAAAATGTATTTAAAAATACAGTACGTATACATTGTTGCTGCCAATTAATCGTGTCAGACTTCAAAGTTTTTATTGAATGTGAATGAATATAAAGGATACAATGTAGAGCCATACAAATATAAATAGTGCTAGTCACACAATGTCAATATGTGCTTATCTAGTGCAGGCTACAGTATCAGGCAAAATATTTTTGGGTGAACTGTACAGAATGAAAAGACGCTGGCGAAGGCCTGTGAAAAGGCCAGGACAGAGAAGAAGACCCTTCAGGACGAACTGGTCCTGAGCAGAGCAGAACTCTCTAAGCTTAGAGCCAGACTGACTGAAATGGAGGAAGAGCTCCAGTCTACAAAACAGGAGTAAGAGTTACTCTCCTATGATTGACGTGTCAAGATCTGTAAAAAATCGTTTCCATGGTGTTTTTGCAGACTTGTCCGGTTGAAAGCCGAGAGAGACAGGTCGAAGACTGAGATGAAAGACCTTCAACAGCAGCTGTCTGAGATGCATGATGAGCTCGACCAAGCTAAATCCATAGAGGTGGTTAATATGGAGAAAGAAGTCCTCCTAAACGTAAGGGATCTTTGATGTTTTGAACACGCATCATGCTCAGTGTAAAGCTGTGCCCTGAGTTAGCAATGATTTAACAAGAACACCAAAATCTAAGTTGAAAAGGGGATGTTTCATACTACAGTATAATTGGAAATGTAAAACTATTAAAAACATAAAAGAACAGTTTGTATGATATTACTTACATTACATGTATGACATGAATTAGTGACTACATTTAATCACTGAACATTGTTTAAAAAGAAGTGTATCTTTGGAAATCCTGTGTCAACTTGAGCCCGGACCATATCAGTGACATTGTTTTAATAAAACAACATATTTAACTATACACTCAATGTAACAATATGTATAACTAATGCAACAGTGTATTGAAGCATGACGAAGATTGATCTTATTTATCAATGGGAGCGGGCTTATGAAGACCCCGTAGCAAGGAGATGATGGCCGTGTATGATACGCTGTTATATCACGTCTGTTACTGCAGGTCACATTCACCATATACATCGTTACTTATGTGTATTAGGAAATGTCCAAGCTGCGTGCACACTTTGAAGAGGTCCTACATGTGCAAGAGGAGCAAGAGGAGGTGCTACACCAGAGGGAGAGGGAGCTCAATGCACTGAAGGGAGCGCTGAAAGAAGAGCTGGCGACTCATGACAAACTGGTCTCCAGTCTGAAGGAGGAGTTTGAACAGGAGGTGCAAACCCTACAGAGAGCTGTAGAGCAAGCTACAGAGGTAATAGGAACTATCTGACCGTGTTTAATGATTTGCTCTTCATGCCTATACCAAACAAGTAAACGGAAACTACAAATGTATGCAAAAAAGCACAAACATTGTATGTTTGCAAATTAAATCGTTTTAATAGACTTTTGGTTTCTTCATGTGGGTGCTCACTGACTTTGCCTCTGTTTCTCCTCATGTGTCTTTAAGGTTAACGCTCAGCTTGGCCAGAACAAGGTGCAGGCAGAGGAGGAGAGACGTTCCACCAAAGTGGAGGTAAGGGAGCTAAGCCAGGAGAGAGAGCGTCTTAAAGAACAGGTGCTGGAGCTGGAGAACAAAGTGGATCAGCTCAATCATACGATCCAGGAGTCCCAAGCAGCGGAGAAGCTCCTGGAGCATCGCGTACACCAGCTGGAGGTAAGTGGAGCCTATGAGAAGCGTTTTATGTTTATATTTATCACAACACAGCACCAGCTAAGAGGACTATCTCATGGTCTAATGCTGTCATCGTAATACAATGGCTAAAGATGTTAAAACGTTTGTTAGCTCAACCAAGTATACTGTACTGTACTTGTTTCTTACAGTATGTCTTGACGACATTCATAAAATGGTGTGCATTCATTTTAATGTAGTTTTATAAAATCAGCATAGATAACATTTTACTCTATGTTACGCTATTACAATAATAAGTTATATAATAATAAGTTATTTAATAGGTTTAACGCCACAAATCACATATTTTGGAGGGCTGAGGAAGTATAACTGATCTAAGTGGTATAGTATTGTACATGGAATGCTCTAATGTTGTGATATGTTTCCGGAATGTTCCTGTTATTTCCCAGAGGGAGAAACAGCGAGTTGAAGAGTCTCTGATAAACGTGAGGAAGAAGGAAGATGACATGTGTCACTCTAACAAATCCCTGCTTGTTAGTCTGGAGGATGTGCAGGTAACATGTTAAACTGGGAACAACCTGCAAGAGAACATACTGCAGTGATGGGGTAGGATACCATATTGGTCTGTAGGGTATGATCCATAACAGGATAAACTCACTATTATCCAATCATTTGAGTTTACCAATGAGTTGTATAGTGTGAACCCAAGGTCATAAACCAAATCATTGTCAGGCTCAGACATCTGGGAAAGGAAAGAGATACTGGATTAAGTCTTCTTATGGTACCACATATGGGCTTTTAAGGCAGGGTCAGTCATTCTCGAGATCCCTTCAAGCTAAAATCAAAACAGTATCGGTCCGGGGCGCCGCCTCACACATCGAAATGCATTGTGAAGCAAAGCGTAGCTTTGTTATTGTGTGTGTGCACCACTTTGTTTATGTTGCTATTTACGGAGCCAGGGCTATAAATACCAGATTATTTTTTCAACATGCACAGAGAACGTTAAACTAGCGAAATGCAAAGAGATATTTGTTATGACAAAAAGTGTATTAGCTAACATTTAGCTTGCAATAGCTGACTATACCTTTAACGTCCTTGCACACACTCTTGAAGCACAGCTAGACCATATCACGTTTCTCTGCCAGGGTAAGCTAACCAAGCTCAACCATGAGCACAGGGAGGTGAAAGATAAGCTCAAGGAAGAGAGGAGACAGACAGAGGAGCTATGGAAGACAAAGCGGGACTTGGACGAGGAGAAGAGGCAACAGGACAAGATAGTGGAGCAGCTCCAGAGGAAGGTGGGGGTCCAGAGTTCCCCTCAACCTTCTGAAGCAACTTGAAACCATATTATATGTTACAGTTGTCTCATTCTAACACAGTGTTTTCTCAACTGGAAACCTGCTGCCCTACATCATTTTTTTTTATGTTTACATGCACACACGTGATTTAAATGAATGGTTGGTTATCAGGCTTCTGATTGATGACGACCCATTCGTTTGAGTCAGGTGTGTTGGAGCAGAGGTGGCGTGTTGGGTTTCCAGGACCACCGGTAGTCCTCAAGTAGTAGCAGTGTGTGTGTGTGTGTGTGTGTGTGGGCCAGATGAATAACATCATGGAGGCGTGTGAGACTGCAACAGACACGCTGCAGAACCAGGTTGACGAGGCCAGGGAGAGGAGCGAGAGAGAGCTGTGCGAGCTGAGGCGGCAGCTGCAAGACAAGGGAGTGGAGTTGGAGAAATCCCAGCACACAGTCAAACATCTGCAGGCAGAGGTGTGGCACTCTATTCTCCCTCTGACTCATCGTTCAGGGGCTTTAGGGGGAGTGGGTGTGCGCATCAAGACCCCACAGCAAGGAGAAGACGGCTGTGTATGATGCAAAAACAAAACAACTCTACTACACATATTTTTCTGCATTCTACCACTGACGAGTAGCGTGGAGGGTTCAGTGCGTTTATATGTGTTACCGGAGCCATATCATTTCAGTAATGTAACTCATTAATGTAATGCTAAATATGAATGTAAAAGTAAATGATTTGACCGGAAAATATATTTGTTTAGACTTGATTTAGTTACGTCTATTTGAAAATGTTTCAAAAGCATGTACATGGTTCAATTACCTGTTGCTAAATGATGCTATAGGCCAGTAGTTTGCAAAGCAAGAGTCAGGGTTTCTCTAGTCTCGCGGAGCCGTCCTTAATTTACGTAAAGTTGAGACACAGCGCTGGTTTACTGCGTCAAGATCCGCCTACATAGCTTGACAGGAGAGATATTTTGAACGACCAACTACCTAATTCAGTGACAAAGTCTAACGTTAAACATGCAGAGGAATTTGTTGATAAAGTTACCAACATGACTAGCTGTTTTTAGGTATTGTATATCTGTTAGATAAGTGGGCTACTGCTAAAAATAAATGTATCAACTGAAATGAGTAAATATAGAACTGAACTAGCATCGCACCGGAATTACAGAAACCGACTTCATGAGTGACAATGCAAACAGCAAATGAAAATCAAATTCCTCACTTCCGAAAATCTTACTAGGGTCTATGTACCAGACGTTCAGCACAGAGTTGCCCATGTGATGTAGTGCTAATAAACAGAAGAGGCTGAGACTAGGGTCTATGTACCAGACGTTCAGCACAGAGTTGCCCATGTGATGTAGTGCTAATGAACAGAAGAGGCTGAGATGAGGGTTCCTGTGTGGGTTTGAAAAATGCTGTTGGGAGGAACATGATAAAGAAATTATTATTATTGATATTCTGGTTTTAAGAATGATGAATGCCGTTAATAGCTGCTAAGGCCATACATACACACTGTATATTTATATTTCATAATGTTATTGTCATCTTTGTGGGAGAACAGCAGAAACAAAGGACTGATAGTTTGTGGCCCCCACTGGGTGGGGGGACGTAAACCATGGGTCATGGGTCAAACGAGAAGCGCCGCTATAATGTGTGTGTGTGTGTTCTGTGGTCTCAGCTGCTTCCACTGGAGGAGGACCTGCGGCGGTGTCGCCGGGAGCAACAGGAGGCCCAGCTGAGAGGGAAACATCTTGAGCAGAGAGTGGGCGAGCTAGAGGACAGGAATACAGCCACGGTTGGGGACAGAGAGCGGCAGGTCAAACTCATGGAGGTACGATGTCCACAGTACCGGGAAGATCTACCATATTGAAACAGACAAATAAACAACATGATAGGTTGGGGTCCAATTAGACCCCATTGAATCTAATTGTATCAAAGTAAATCTAATATAATCTCATATAATATCAAATAATCTGACACAATACAAAAGGCCTTCAATACTATCAGATTTCCAGGTGTCAGTGTAGAAGCTGGTGGTGATAAACTGTAGTGTAACCAGCAGTCCTACAGCTCACCACTATTTACATTGTTGATGACAAAACATTACATGACAGAGTGAGTCAATGACAGCACTGTTCCTAGCAGGTCCACTGTTGACATAGGGTATCTACACAAGAAGCTTGTGTTTACTGTGGAAGTTATCAGACCTGTCTGACTGAACTCACAAGTTTAAAGTCAAGTGGCGCGTCTGTTTCTCTCCTTAACACTTTCATAAACACTTACTGTATCGAGACCACTGATATCTTCTAATATCCAATCCAAATGTCTTTGTAGGCCACTCACATTATCTTTATGGATAGTTTTATAGTTGTATGTTTTCTGCCAACTCTTTAATGTAATACAAGCCTAATTCGTTGGTTTATGAACTGGCATATTGACTTGTTCTTTGTTTGCTTTTCCTCTCAGGGACGTATTATCCAACTGGAAGAGGACCTCAGAGAGGAACGCAGCAGTGCCGACCGCCTAATGGAGCGAGTTGACAAAACTAAAGAGCAGGCAAGTTCAGCCTTTAGTTGTGTTGACCAAGCAGCCCTCAGCTATTGAGTTACATAGAGTTATACTGGGATTGAAATGTCATTTTAGTCAGCTTTTATCACAAACAGATGTTGGGCGGAGAGCTCCACTTTCCCTCCCACCACTAAAATATGATGGCCAAAGTTTAAGACCAAAATAGGAAAATCTTTTAAAAAAATGTATTAGGATACAGTTGTTATCCTTTTTTTAAGATACCGTTATTATTCCTTTTACAGTTATTATTACATTGATATTCTGCAAATGCGCAATCAGCTTTATGTATACTTATTTTGCATCATTATCATGTTCTGTTCATTGAACCTTTTGGAAATATACATTTGACAATAAATCTTTAATTTAATGGATTTTATAATCTGTCCCTAAGCAAAAGACCACACTGCATAGTGCATACCTATGGTCCTCTACAATATATTACGTGCCTATCAGATCGCATGTGATACATCTCAGCGTGATGTGTACCCATGTAAATGTACTGCAGGCATGTAAGGTTTTTTATTGCAGATTGTTCGTTGTTCGTTACAGATGGACCAGATGAGGAATGAACTACTGCAGGAACGTTCTGTAAAACAAGACCTGGAGTGTGATAAAATAAGTCTGGAGAGACAGGTAGTTTCACTAGAGCCTGGCTCCAGACTACTGAGTCTGCCATGTCAACAGTTTCTTTTGTTTAGTTTTTTTCAGTTTGGAGAAACACTGGAGCCAGTCACCACCTTTGTTGTAGTAGGACCGCCTTTATTTGAGCTGAAATTAAGATTTATATCTGTTTATTAGGAGCAGAATGGTAGCCAACAACCTTTGGATCTGGGATGATGGTTAATCACACGTGGAACATCTATTTATATTTCTACATACTGTTAACATAATAATAATAATAATAATAATAATAATAATAATAATAATAATGTCATGGCTCCCCAAAGGTTTGATATGATTACATTTTCTTTTGCATTTAACATGGGTGTTAATAGAATGGTAAAATAAACGGTAAAGGGACTACATTTATTTGGCACTTCTACTTTACAGTGAGCACCACAGGCCACTCAAAGCAATTTACAATACTGTCTGACATTCACTAAGTAATGTTCTTTCCAGCTCTGCCCATGTCTCACACCACCTGTGAGGGGTGTTTTCAACTGTTTCTCCCCGTGACCTAAGCCCTAGTCATCTCAATAGTCAACTCAGAAATAAAGACCTTCACTGTATGTAAAACATGGGCCATGTAGTGTAGTGTAGAGTGACAGATGTGCTACACCACCCAGAAAATCTATCTATATATATATCTATATAAATGCTGCAACAGGTAGAATTCTGAAAGTTAAGTATATTAGAGATAGGAAAGAGGTTACAAGGTGCAGAAATATTCCCAATATATTGCAGAGGGATATATTTAATATACATCAACCAAATAGATAATAAATGTGTTAACATTATGACAAAAAATGCTTCATGCAAAGGGCTCAGGGCTGAATGGGCTGTTCGTAATGTCCCCCCATACCCCCTCCCCCTTCAACTCTAGGCTATTGTGCAACATTATTAAGTGGTGCAACTCACTCTTCTAGCTAGCTGCAATGGCCGTCTTTCAGCAGGTGCGATTGGCTCTGTAAAACTGTATATTTATGAACAGTCAGAAGACAGAAGCAATCCAAGTTGTGTCACTATGGTTAGTTCAGAGTATCTTTCAGATAGTAAAAATGTACTACAGAAGCTGCAGTAGGCAGCCATCCTCAAACACAAAGTGACGTTTATCGTGACACTTTTCTTTTTATAGTCCAGGAGCGGCATGACGTCTCCACACTCGAGTTAACTCCACCCAGAAAATCGCCACAGAAAGTGACATAATTATAGGGAATATTTTGCGATTCAAATGGAAGTTGATTTTCATAGTTTGTATGTGTTTATATTAAGCCTCTACATCCTTTAATGACATGCTAAGACTAAAATTACTGATTTCACTTGACTATCCCTTTAAATTTACTTTACAGCGGGACTTGCTAAACCTTCCTTGATTCATTGTGTTGCCTGATATGGAAAAGTCCACCCACACTTGCTTACAATAACAATTCAGTATCCTTTAATTCAATTTAATTACAATGCAGTTACAGTGATATTGCCCTTAATATGTTTATTCCAGTGTTTATTTACATTGTGCTTTGATGTGTATCTTATATTATCTAAAATTATTTTAGTAAAAAAAAAAAAAAAGTAGTAATACTACAATTTATAATTGCAGGTGGTACAGAGTTGTGAAAAGAGTCAACCAGCACTCAATACATATTACATTCAATACATGTTGTTCTCTCAGAATAAAGACCTGAAGAGCAGATTGAGTCACCTGGAGGGCTCCCAGAGGAACAACCAGGACTCATTGGTCTCCAAACTTAACAGCCACATCCAGGAACTTGAAGACCGGTTGCAGGGAGAAGAGAGGTAACCCTCTACATTTAAAACATATGGCATTAATGGTCCCACACATTACATTTCCAACATGATATTATCTTACAACACATTATAGTATATGTGCTGCATGTATATTGTTGTATGCAGTGTTCTTTTTTTGCTTTGTTCCTATAGCGTTAAATTAAGTAATGTGTACATTATATAGACCAAATGGCTACATCAGATACTTGAATTAAAATGCCACGAAAACAGTTTTTTTTACAGGGTGATGAATGATACAAGTGATGTGATCTTGTACGTAACGGTTGTATTTTTAGAGAAAACAACAACCTCCAACAAGCTAACCGCAAACTAGAGCGCAAGGTGAAGGAGATGAAAATGCAAGTGGACGAGGACAAAACCACTCTGCAGAGCCACACAGACCAGGTAGGCCTATTGTAGGCCTTAGCAACGTAGCCTGGGTACCAGCCTAGCAACCCGCAGGCTAGCACATCTAGCAGCTAGAGCACCATTGCTCAACAGTCTGGTGCTATCACAAACAATAGCATAGACGTAGCTAGCATGAGCTTGATGAACACCGTGTGAACTCTCCCGTCTCTGTAACCGACAGTTGCTGCAGAGACTCAAGACGGCCAAGAGACAGATGGATGAGGCGGAGGAAGAGATTGAGCGTCTGGAACACGCAAAGAAGAAGCTACAGAGAGAGCTGGATGAACAGGTCGAGGGCAACGAGCAGATCCAGGATCAACTCAACACACTGCGGAATGAGATGAGGTGACGTGTGATAAGATACAATATGATACTTTAGTATGCCCATGGGTTTAGACACCCGTTCTTGCTGGGTTCAATACAGTTACTGTCAACAACACACACTTTCATTTCAGATATATGAAGAAATCAAAGCCACCTCTGAAGATTGTGGAAGATGATGATGCCGATGGTTCTGAATGAAGCATGTACCCCAAAAACAAAAGCCATTATTTCTGAAACTTTTAAATGACAAACTGAAGTGACTTTTATTTTAAATCCCTCTTTTAATTATTCTAATTATTTTAACAACTCAGGTGTGACTCTTGTATGTTTCATGTGGAGACCACGGAATAATGCGAAGGCTGACCTCTAGTGGCAATATTGTTAACTATTCACACACTTTTAAGCACTTTTCTTTTTATTGTAATATGTAACACTAATGTACACATCTGGGGTTTGTTAACTTTGTATTTAAATAATTTGTATACTCTTGCAATGTTGATTGAAGTAACATGTTAATGTACAAATAAATATGCTTAGTACTAACATGCTTCACTGATATTCGTGAAAGTAATCTCTAACTGGCCTTACTGTTAAGAGTGGATATTATGTCTTCTGATTGGTCAGCTGTGCCTTTTCTGCCTACATACTTTATGAAATGTAGGTTTAAGTCATATAAATTGACATAAAATGGTTGGATTTGTTGCCTTACTTTATTTCTGTACAGTATTTTACTCGTCAACACTTATGCCTGGCCTCTGAAAAATATTTTTACTTTGCAATGGCGTGTTAGATGGGTATTACAAATGGATCAATCATGAGTGCTGAATGGCTGGAGCTTGGCGGTTACACGGTGCGTATCATCTCTAGTGTTCCATATAGCTAGACATCTGGCAGTTCTAGCAGTTGATGACAGTTGACAAACAGAAATACATCAGGACAAAACTATGAGGCGACACTCTGTTCTCAAGCATGTAATACTCAAGGAATTCCTGGCAGAATTCCTGGGCACCTTTGTCTTGGTCGTAAGTAAGAATTTAGTTGACATACTTGGGATTCTCTTCTCTTTGTCATTAGTTATTTGGCTGTGAATAAAAAAAAAAAAAATAATAAAAACCATTATTGCATTGGAGTTTGGTGGGACTCTAACCCACCGGGACTCCAACCCAGGCGTTCCGTGGGATACTAACCCACAAATATTCCACCCAAATTATTTACGTTTGGTGGGATACTAACCAACCGGGACTCCAAACCAGGCTTTAGGTGGGATTCTAACCCACCGGGACTCCAACCCAGGCATCTGGTGGGATTTTAACATTTACATTCTTGAAATGATCCACTGTGAAATTATCAATGGTGATCGATGTCACTTTGTTTACTTGCTCTGACAGTCGCTATCTTTGCTTCTGTTATGCTTTACAGTATGTTGCTGAAAGAAGATTAGCATTTTCTACTGTATATATTTGATATAATCACAACATACAGTATGTATGGTAAATATGTTATATAGAAGCAATTATCAGTATCATTTGATACATTTTAGAAATTTTTGTTTTGTTTTTTGTATTTAGATTTTTTTTGTTTTTTGGCGCCTTGTTTTGTGCTTGACAATGTTTCAATGTGACACATTTTCTAAGCTTTAGCCCTTTTCAGAACAGACGAGATTCTTGATTGCCGACAATCTATTTCCATGGGCTACAGTTTACTAGCCTGGCTCCGCCCGACTGCTCTCAGATCAATTTATTTTGCTGAGATTACAGTCTGGAAACCCTGATCACGTTAGCGTTTGCACAGCCACACTGCTGGCGGCCCCATCAGCATGGTTAGTGAGATGACGTTGAAGTCAAGCGTGTTTCTATTTTAATTGTGTTAGAACTAGATGATTAGGTTCAATTGGTTCAGCGCTGTCCAATAGTTAAAATATTAATCAGAGGTTTACGCCACCCTTACCAAAAAGAAGTATACTTCGTTTATTTTGTAAAGTATACTTGAGTACATTTCAAGTATATTTCTCAATGTATACTTTTAAATGTACTATTTTAATACTCGTTGGGACTAAATTGGCACCTTTTTAGTATACCTTGTAGTATAC